>CM043703.1:98625376-98815376 GCA_023935145.1 Bretschneidera sinensis
TGGCTTAGAATGGGAACAAAGCAGGCCCAGCTTCAAAACCAACTCCATTTCCTCCATGTTGAGAATCAATGTTAGCCCACCATAAGTAATCCCCAACCCAATCTAAAGTCCAATAGTATTGTTCAAACCCATAGCTAGTTTGATGATGTAATTGCTTACAATTACAAAGTGGGGCAAAGTTAGGTATGTTGTTATTGGTGAGGTTGTGTGGAAGACAACATAATGAGGTGCTTAATGGATTTGTGTGGTAGTAAATAAATTTAGTTTAATTATATGTGTGGTGTAGTTTTCATTTGGTTTGCTATAAATACTCAAGTCCTCAAGCCTTGTAATTCATCAAGAAGAAAAACAAAGCTAAGTGCTAAATAAGAAAAGCTTTGCTAATTAGTGTTTTGTGAGTTCTCTTTAGAGTGTTTTATTTTCTTCTTCCTAAAAATAGTTAGAGTTTTGTACTCTACTTATTCAACAAAACATAGTTAATCTATGTATTTAAATTTAATTACCCGAATTTAAAAGAAAGATCAAAAATAAAAAACCCATGAAGGAATTTTGAAAAATAGATGGAACTTTGCTGGAAGCCATTTTCTGGTGATGAAGTGCTCCTTTCCTTGTTTTTTGATAGGTGGGAGAAAACTTTTGTGTACTTAAATATAATCTGCATCCTTGGTCATTAATTGGATTTTAGATCTTCCCTAAAATGAGTAAGATATCTTATTTGGGGACAATTATATTGCAATATACAAAGAATTACTATTAATGCCGGAGAAATAAATTGAAATGACAAAATTCCCCTCGCACCACTCCTTTGTTTTCCTTTTCAACTAAGACTAATTTTGTCATTTCAAATCAATTTGCTGTGGCAATATATCTAGTATTATTTTTTTTTTTTCCTTTTTTTGGGCTTTAATACATAACCATTTAGATTTTTTTTTTTTTAAGTTGCCATTGATGTTGGCATTAACATCTATACCCCACTTGTTATAATGATTTCATTAATAGCAAAACAGTAAATTTTACATATTATGGGCAAAAACTTTCTAATGAATATCACCGAAGCAACTTGGTATCCCAACACCCCTAAAATCGGGTGTATGTATAACATTGCTAGTGTTGAAAGGGTGAATAGGCATATGTTTAGCTCCAAGATTTTGGCCTACACGTTTTAGATCAAGCTTCTTTCTCTTCTTTAATTTTATTTATTTTTTGGTTTTTTGGTTTTGTTTAAGTTTTAGAAACTACATTATATTCGTTTGCATGTTTTGTTGGCCTACACGTTTTAGATCAAGGTTCTTTCTCTTCTTTAATTTTATTTATTTTTTGGTTTTGTTTTAGTTTTAGAAACTACATTATATTCGTTTGCATGTTTTGTTGGATTATGTTTTTCCATGAATACCAAGTTGATGAATAAAAAAAGCAGCTGAAATTTCTCGTTTCAGTATAACTATGTAGCGTGTCTATGGTGGTAGCTGGTGCCAAAAAAACATGATTATTGAGGATCTTGTCATTGTTGTCAATATATGGAGAAAGTCGATATTTTTAATAATTACAATTTGAAGAAAACAAATTAAGTTGATGAATAAAAAATTTAACTGAAATTTCTCATTCTAGTAGAACCAGGTCATAAGTGTGTATGCAAAGAAAGTATACAATACTCCAAACGATAAAGTTACTTAATATTATCACATTATTTAGCTAAAGTGGAAGAAATAATCAAAATATAAATTAAACAAAATGATCAAAATATTATGGAATTGAACCTTGCATCATAAGGTTCTAAGCATCTCAATTTTAATCCTTTTACTATTGAACCAAAGTTTCATCGGGAAAAACTTGAATATATTAGTTCAACTCACTACAAGATAAATGACACCTGCCGGCGCTTTATACACGCGCTGCAATATATCAACCTCCGGCGCTTCATTTGTGGCGCTTCCTTGAAGCACTGCAATATTCAAATAACATATATTGGCGCTTCAAAGCGTTGTTATATGCGAATCCTATTGCATATTTCGGCGCTTCAAAGCGCCGCAATATATCGGCTCTTGAAAGTGTCGGAATATGGTCAAAATCCCATTTCATATTCCAGCGCTTGTAAGCGCTGCAATATGCAGAAACCCATTTCGTATTCTGGCTCTTGAAGCGCCGAAATATACAATAGGATTCGCATATAACGACGCTTTGAAGCATCGCAACACTTGAGGCGCTTTAAAATGCCGAAATAGGACTTAAAATATCTGTTGATGCGTGCGCTTAGGCCCAAAATTACTCACTTCCGTGCCCCCTCCCTGCTCCCTGCTCCTTTGATTCAAACTCTCTCTCTTCTCTACGCTGAGCTTCCACAGCAAGAACTCTTCTCTACGCTGAGCTTCCACTGCAAAAAAATTTCTCTTCTAGTTCTTAGCCCTTACCTGCGCACTCAAAATCCTACTGTTTCACTCTCTTTGGGTCACCGGAGCTCCAGTTCACCAGTCATCGTAAATCGGGTAATGTTAATAGATCTCCCTCCCTCTCTCTGTTTATTTTATTTTAATGGAATCAGCTTTATGCTCTGATTTGTCATCGAGAAAAAAATGAGGGTAAAGAAATAAATTGAATGTGTGATGTATTCCCCCCTCCCCCCCCCCAAAAAAAAAAAAAGAAGAGATAAGAAATCTAAGATATATGCATCATCGTTTTTTATTTTTGAAGATAACAAGGAAAAAAAGCTAATTTTTCTAGCTGTTCTGCAAGTGATAACAAGGAAAAAGGGTTGCTCAGTCGAATGTGTAAATCATCTGGCAGTTTGCAGTCCTTAGATAGTTAATGGATTGTGTAGAAAAGGTAGCTTTGTATGAAGTTTGTTAGCTTATAGCATTAAAAGAGCACCTATATCTGTTAAGAGTTATTGAATCTTTCTTAGTATGGTTGCTGGGGCCTGCACTTGAATGTGTATTTTCGGCCCTGGGCATTTTTACTGGAGCTACAGTTGCTGGCTGCTTGTTTGATTTACCTTTAATGTTTTTAGCCTACAGAGATGTTATTATCACTGTTAAATGACTGCTATTCACCTGTGTAGGGATGAATGGTGACATTGAATTTTCCACAAGCAAATTTGTTACTGCAATTTTTTTGTGAGCCTTGATGATCGACCAATTTTTGGATTTCATGTGAAATTGTACTAAATCAGTCAGTCAGAAACAATTGAGATCTTGCATTCATTCAATGCATGTCTTCCACTTCCAGGTCGATTTGAGGTGGAGCCCATTATTTTAACAATGAAGTTTTTAAAAATTACCAGCCAAGATTTTATTAGTGCAAATGAAATGATTTTTCTCCATTTGTATACCAATAACTCCCTTGTGTTATGTGTGCTAAGTTTCAAGTTTTAGATAAGAATGTTGAAAATTTGTTTTAAGAACTTACTCGATGGAATGCTTGAGAGAAAACAAATTGAGAAATTTATGCATGATTTAGTTGGTATTAATGAATTGAATGATAGGATTAAATAGGAGTTTGAAAGCGATGGAAAGTTCAATTGATTAAGGGTATGTTTGGTTAAAACTTGTCGTCCTGTTTGGTGTCTGGTGATATTTTTTTTTATTATAATCAAGATTCAAGGATGAATCTGAGAGTACTTCACCATTGGATTTTGTTTCTATTGTAGATGTCAAGTATAAAGATAAAACAATTTGTTCAAGGTTCTCTGGCGTATTCCAAATGCAAACTGATTCAATGGTTGGTTTTCCAACTGCTCATTTTGGATTGATCTTCTTACCTATGCAGCTAGTTGGGTTGTTTTAATAAATAGATAAAGCAAGCTACTAAACTAGTAAGCTGGAGGCCTTCTTGGTGGGCAAAGATATTGGCCGGCAGATAAGGATTTTGTGATATGCTATAGGTCTGTTAAGCTAATTTTTTTTTTTTATTCTCTAAGCAGATACGGAAAAAAAGCTAATTTTTCTAGCTGTTCTACAAGTGATTGACCTGGTTGATTTTGTGATATGCTCTAGGTCTGTTCTAGCTTTTGACCCATAATCACTTTTGATAAAAATGTGTGTTGAATCTACCATAGTCAAATCCTAGTATTACCCTTGATGGATCTTTGCTTGTCTATCTCTCTTTATGAATTATTTCAATGTTTCATTGGTTACCTTCAAGCCTTGCTCAAGATTGGTTTGTTAAACTGCTGATCTATCTTCTTTAAAGCCTGAAATTTGGTTTAGTTGATAAAAAAACACATTGGATTGCTGCTCTCTCTATTCAAGTTGACTTTTGTCATGTAGCATCACTATTTATCTTGGTCGTATGACTTTGGTTATCTAAAGTTGAAATTTGTTTAGCTAATTTTTTTTTTTCAGGCCTCAATTCAACCATTCATTTTACAGTCACAATTATATAGCAGTGTAAAGGACAGAACACAAGATGATAGAGAAATAGAGGTGAGTTGTTTTTTTTAATGAAGGAACTTACTAAAATCATCTGACTGGGATAATTTGCCACTGTCTGAGGACTACTTTTAATTGAATTAATTCATAAAATATGTGCAACATGGATCTTACAGTTGAGAACTTTCTGCTGTCATTTCAAGATGCTAACACTTAATAGTTTACTGATCCCCAAGATTATGTTTCAAAGAAAAAATCTGGATGAGAATTGCTTGATTGGTTTGAACTAACATCGAAGTCTTGAAGAACTTAAGGTTAATTTATCTTTGGAAGTAATTTTAAATGGCATAAGAGGTCTAACCTGTGAGGAGAAGTTAGATTTACTGAAGTTCATGTCCAGGGGAGTTCAATGTGATTATCTTGTCCATCAACAACAAAATTATAACACAATCCTCTTGGTATGGTTCAGAGAATTCTCATAATACTTGAATTATTAAATTGGCTGTTAGACATTGTAAAGGGAAATAGAAAAAAATGGTTGTTCTTGTTTGAAATTGATTTGCTCATTCCTCAGATGCAGAGGCCAGAGAATGTAGTGTTTCAAATTTTATTTCCATCCTATAATAGGATTTTCTTGGCTGCCAAGCAGAACATATATGGTTTGATTTGCGACCGTTTCTTTGTTTGTTCTTTGATATCAAACAAAATGTAAGTATGAAGCATGTAAATTGGTTGATAGTTCCTATAATTTGCTTTAAGTTCTTTGAGTTTCAATTTGACTGGTGGTATTTCCCGTAAAAGATTACTAAAATAAAACCTTCATCCCATGTCAACAAGTCATGAACTATCTTAGGCAATCGTAATTTGCAATGATGTCAACATTGAGTTTTCATTAGACCAAAAAGTCTGTATTCTCTTCTAGGGATACAATTGATGCTAAACAAAGAAGGAGCACTAATTTAAGCACCTAATGGCAAGGTGGTGGGCCTTGTAAGCCAAGATAGTTAACTTTCGCATTAATACAAGTAGAACTCAAATGCAACTTGTTGGTATGATTTCCAAGGTAGTTCAAGTTGATGTTGGAAAGCTACAGATTTTGGCAAGGAGTCGAGGCCTTCCTTCCCTTGTTGCTTTTCCACCTCCACCAGTAGGTGCTGGTGCAGCACCAGCACCTGCACAGGGGCAACAGTTCATTGTTGATATCAATCAAAGTTTGTGATTATGAATTCTTTTGCCAAAAATAGTTCATTTCTGACTTTTTTAATATTGTTTTAGGAAAGTCTATTGGTTTCATCTTAAAATGGATAAAAGTTAGATAGATAAACCGAGATCAAGTAAAGCTTATTTGGATGGTGTTGCAAACTTCATTATATTTACGTGTCAGAAAGCTTGTGGTCGTGGTAGTATTGTTTGTCCATGTAGGAGATGTGGTAATTGTTCTTCATCCAAACCAGAAGTTGTTCAGGAGGATCTATTGTATAATGGGTCTAGTCCAGGTTACACCGAGTGGGTTTTGCATGGGGAGAAATTCTCTCATATAGACCACATTCACACTAGTTTAGAACCCACTAGTGTTCCAGTTGGCTTCATGGGACGAGATGACCTGTTGGGTTTGCTCCGAGGTGCCTTCGAGGTTACTTGTGAAAACCAAAACAATGAACCATTAAGTGTAGGAATCTAAGTGTAGGAATCGCAGTGGGATCTTCAAATGAGCATGGTGAAGAGCAACAGGCCCATGGTGTGTTTGAGTTCAATAATTGTGGTGAGCCTTCACACGTGGAACATCCAGTTTGTTCTGCTATTGATGAGACGACTTAGTATCGCAATTTGATGAAAGATTATGGTAATGAACTTTATCCGAGTTGCCAGAATTTCACAAAGTTAAGTTTTGTGTTATACCTACTACACATCAAATGTTTGAATGTGTGGTTTGGTAAATCTCTTACTATGTTGCTTGAGTTTATCAACATGGCATTTCTGATGTGTGCTCCAATTCCATCAAATTATTATGAAGCCATGAAGATTATCAAAGGATTGGGTCTTGGCTATGAGAAGATTCATGTTTGTCCTAATGACTGCACATTGTATTGGGGTGAGCATGTAAATGATGAATTTTGTCATGCGTGTGGTGTGCCACGGTGGGTTAAAAACAATGTTGATGATAAGGATTCGTTGGATGAGAGAGATGGTCAATCTAAAATGAAAAAGCTAGCTAAAGTATTGTGTTATTTTCCTCTGATACCGAGATTGAAGAGGATATATATATATATCATCTAAAACGGCTTCGTTAATGAGATGGCATGATAAAGATAGGACAAAGGATGAGATTTTAAGACACCCGACGAATGGATTAGCTTGGAATGAATTTGATACTTTGAATCCCAATTTTGCAGCTGATTCTCTTAGTGTAGCTAGTGACGAGTTCAATCCCTTTTGAACAATGAGTTCTACTTATAGCACATGGCCCATTCTTTTGGTCCCATACAACTTGCCACCGTGGCTTTGCATGAAGCAAACATCATTCATCCTTTCAATGGTGATTCCTGGTGAGAAAAGCCCTGATAATGATATTGATATCTTTTTGCAGCCTCTAATGGAAGAGTTGAAACAATTATGGGATGCTGTTGATGCGTTTGATGCATCCACCAATCAAAGCTTTAAGTTGTGCGCTTCTCTTTTTTGGACCATTAATGATTTTCCAGCATATGCAAACTTATCTAGTTGGAGCACCAAGGGGCGGGTTGCTTGTCCATGTTGTGGTGACTCTACACATTCTATATGGTTAAAGAACAGGGGAAAGTTTTGCTATATGGGTCATCGTCGATGGTTAGAAGAAAACCATGAGTTTCGTTTTCAAAAGGATCAGTTTGATGGCACCATAGAGTTGATCTGCTCTTGTTCCACCATCTGGACACGATGTTTTAAGACAACTAGAAGGTGGAAACTACATCTATGGTAAAACCTCAAAGCCTTCTAAGAAGAGGGCAAGAGAGGATGTTGGTATCTCTACGGGGCAAGTACGAGTAGATGAAGTTGATAACCTTTTTTAGGGTTTGGATGATTTCCTAGAAAATGTTGATAAGGAGGACCTTCCCATGGATGAGGGAGTTGTAGATACATTATGGAAAAAAAAAGCATTTTTTTTAGTCACCTTATTGGAAAGACAATCTATTGCGTCATAATTTAGATGTTATGCATATAGAGAAGAATGTATGTATTGGGAATTTGTCTAAGAATTAAATGGATGAAAGAATGAAGCTTCATCAACATCAGATGCAGCCTGGCACCGTGGCACAGGTGGTGTGCGCTGCGGCCACCAGCAGCTAGGAAAGCAACCTTCAGGAGTTCTCCCCTGTTGTGCGCTGCGGCCTACCCTATTCTGAGCCATGGCGCAAGGCACACTTGACACCTCATTTTAAGCCTTTTCAGCTGGTGCGTGGGATATGATTAAAATGCACAGGTTCACTTAGACTTTTAGAGAGCAATGAGTCTTTGGTTCTTGAGATCTAAGGGTTGAGATTGGCTTCAAGATTGGTAGAGGTAGTTATTGCTCTATATAAAGGGTCATCTAGGAGTAATAACAACAAAATAGAAAGTGTGAGAGTGCAAAGACACAAAACACAAGAAGAGGTCTCATTCCAAGAGTGGCTGGTGGTGAGAGAGATAGGCTCTCAAATCTTCAGAGGTGTTTCTAGTGAGAGAGAGTATTCAAGAAATGGGATTCAAGGGCTTTGTAATTGGAATTTTCTTGAGGAAAATTCCAGGGAAACACTCAGTTCTTATCCCTTTCTTTTCTCTTCTTTCATTCTTCAAGAACAAGAGGGTTCTTAAAAGGGTGTTGCTGTAATTATAAGAACTTCATTGATTTAGTGCAGAGAGCTCGGAGGAGCTCACAGGGATGTAGGCAAATTGCCGAACCTTGATAACAATTGCTTGTGTTTTCTTTTTTATGGTTTGATTCTTGTTCTAGTACAAATCATTCTGGATTTTGAGGTTTGGAAATATCAAAACCTAGGCATAAGGTGATTTTCCAACGGTGGTGGCAGAGCTAGAATAATGGTATCAGAGCTAGAACAGCTGGTATCAGAGCAAGGCTCCAAGAATCAAAGGAAATTTCTTGGATGATTTAAGAACGGTGTTGGGATCAAGATCTGATCGGGTTCTTGAGGTTCAAGAACGGTGCTGGGATCAAGATTTGATATGGTTCTTGAGGTTTATGAGTTGGAAAGCAATTGTGGGTGCTGCATAAATCTTGGGATTTTCTCCACGAGATGGGTTCAAATTTCATTGTTGAGAAGTTTGATGGAAATGGAGACTTTGCTATTTGGAAGCGGAAAATCAAAGCGGTTCTTATGCAATAAAAGGTGGACTTGGCTATTAGAGAAGATGACGATTTTTCAGCAAGTATCACGAAGCTCCAGCAGAATGAGATGAAAAAGATGGTGTACAGCACCCTCTTTCTGCACATGTCGGATAGTGTAACAAGGGAGTGTGGAGACTCGGAAGATCCAGCTATCATTTGGAAGAAACTAGATGAGTTATTTCTTACCAAGACTCTCCCTAATAAAATTTATCTTCTAAAATGAATCTTTGCTTTTAAAATGGATCCTAATAAAGAGTTGCAAGATAATCTTGATGTGTTTAATAAACTAGTTCAAGATTTGACTAGTTGTAGTATAACATTCCCGGATGAACAATTGGCTGTTATATTGTTGAATTATCTTACTGATTATTTTGAAAGCTTGATTAATGCTATTGAATATGGAAGAGATACACTAACCAAAGAAATTGTGATTAATGCTATAAGGGCTCATGATTTCAAAGCCAAGATGAGGGTAGGATCAAGTGGAGAAAGTCTGTTCATTATAGGAAGGCCTACAACTCGGAATGGCAACAACATCTATGGCAACTACCGGGATAAACCAAAGGGTAAAGGGCAGAGCCACGGAAGATCGCATTCTAAACCAAAGTTTGGAAGAAAGCGATGCTATTACTACAATAAGGAGGGTCATTTCAAGAGAGATTGCAAGATGACGATGAGGGATAAGAAAGGAAGAGGCCATACCAACAATGGATAGGCTTCGATTGCCAAGGGAGAACAACAAGATGATAATGTTCTTGTTGTGTGCTCAAATGTGAGCAAGAGGCAAGGCAGCGAGAAATGGATCTTGGATTCCAGGTGCACTCATCACATGTGTCCTCACCAGGATTGGTTCAAGAATTTCAAGGAAACCAATGATGGAAAGGTTTTCTTGGGGAATGATACTTTTTTCTAAGTGAGGGGCAAAAGAGACATCCAATTGAGGATGTTTGATGGAGTTACAAGGCTGCTGCGGAATGTGAGATATCTTCTGGATTTGAGAAGAAATTTGATCTCATTGGGACAGCTAGATTCCATGGAGTACACATACAAAGCACAGGGAGGAAAGATCAAGGTAACCAACGGATCTTTGGTAATGATCAAAGCAGCAATAAAGGATGGTCTCTATGAGATGATTTAAAACACAGACATCAAGGATCAAGCAGCAAGCTTGATGGCTGAGATGGATAAGGTGGTTCTTTGGCACAATCACTTGGGATACATGAGTGAAAAGGGCCTACAAGTTCTCAGCAAGAACGGTTTACTTGATGGTGACAAGGTAGGAAACTTGATTTCTGCGAGAGTTGCGTTCTTGAGAAGCAACATCGGGTTAGCTTCAACACCGGAGTGCACAAGTCTAAGGGAATTCTTGACTACATTCATGCTGATCTTTGGGGACCAGCAAGAACACCAACACAAGGAAGTAATCTTTACTTTCTTTCTTTAATTGATGATTATTCTAGAAAATTTGGGTTTATTTGTTTAAAAATAAATCAGATGCTTTGAATAAGTTTGTGGTGTGGAAAAAGTTGTTGGAAACTTAAACGGGTAAGGTAATTAAGGTTTTAAGAACCGATAATGGCTTAGAATTTTGCAATCAGGATTTTGACAAATTTTTTGAGTTAAATGGGATTCTAAGACATAGAACGGTTGTGAAAACCCCTCAGCAAAATAGAGTTGTTAAGAGGATGAATAGGACCCTTATAGAAAAGGTTAGTTACATGATTATTGGTTCTGGGTTACCCAAATGTTTTTGGGGGGAAGCTGTGTCTACTACTGAGCTTTAGATCTTAAGACTCCCGAGGATATGTGGAGTGGTAAAACCCCTAAGTTAAGTAACCTTAGAACTTTTGGATGTGCTACGTTTGCATATCAAAAGGATGATAAACTTAGCTCAAGGTCTAGAAAGTGTGTGTTTCTAGGATATGGTGAAAGGATTAAGGGGTATAGGTTGTGGTTCTTAGAGCCAAAAGGAACTAAACTCATAATAAGTAGGGATGTCATTTTTAATGTGCATTTATTTCATTATTTAGAGAAAACTAACCCTACAGGGGATAGTGGGCAAACCAGCCCGATTTATGTGGAGCATAGCATCAAAGAAAATTTAGTTCAGGTAGAGCAAGGAAGGCAAGAGGGTTCGGACTAGATAGATCCCATTGATGAAGGCCAAGCTCAAGACACTCAAGAGGAGGTTGAACTAGAAGGGGATGATGCAGCAAATCAGAATGATTATTAACTCACAAGGGACCGGGAAAGGAGGCAGATCAGACCACCTTTGAGATATGGTTTTGCGGATGCTAATGTAGCAGCTCCTTATTCAGAATGAGGGATAACTAAACCAAAAACTTACATTGATGCCATGGAATGTAAGGATTCGTCAAGATGGAAGCTAGCTATGGAGGAGGAAATGCATTCTTTGAGGAAGAACAACTATTGGAAATTGGTGACCAAATTAGAAAAACAATTAGTTGTGGATTGTAAGTGAATTTACAAGATCAAAAAAGGGAAGTCCCCAGGGGTTAAAGTCTGATATAAGACTAGGGTGGTGGCGAAGGGGTTCACACAAAGAGAAGACATAAGTTTCACCGAAATATTCTCACCGGTTGTGAAATACAAGACGATAAGGATAGTACTAGCTATGGTGGTCCAATTTAATTGGGAGATCAAGCCAATGGATGTGAAGACAATGTTCTTACATGGAGAGCTTGATGAGACCATCTACATGAGGCAACCCGAAGGCTATGAGGAATTGACGCCGGGCAGAATAGTGATTATTCTGCAGGCTAGTCGAACATATCGTTCACAGGGAGTAACACAAGAAAAACCCTAAAAAACAATACAGAGAAACAGCTCCGATGTTTTATTTAAAATTATGCAAATTTAATAATAATGTTTACGAAACCCTAAGACCTTATTTATAAGGTCGAAACAAAATAAGAAAATTGAATTAAGGCTGAAATTAAAATAACTAAAATAAAAAGTTTCCTAAAAACTATAAACTGCCAATTTGAAGGCATAAACGTCGTTTTTTGGCTTAAAAATGTCGACGCTGATTTCAAAGAATTAGATTTTATTCGTTGGCCCGTTTCCAATCAGACTAGGGTCTTTCGGGCCTGATCTGAGCTCGTGGCTCGTTCTAGGTAGTCCACCTGCCAGTTCTGCGCTGATCTGCCAACTCTGCATCATCTTACTTGAATCCTCCTGCGTCAGGAATGAAGGCAGGGAGATTTGGTGTGCCAATTGAAGAAATCTCTCTATGGCCTGAAGAAATCACCTTGGTAATGGAATAAGAGGTTCGATTCCTTTGTAACTAGTTTGGGTTTAATGAGGAGCTACTATGATTCGTGCTTGTACTACAAGGGTCACAAAGTGGAGAAAATGGTGATTATCCTCATCTATGTTATGATATGCTATTAGTTGGTAACAGCAAGGAGATGACAGAAAAGTTGAAATCTAACTCAGTTAGGAGTTTGAGATGAAAGATCTTGGTCATGCACAAAATATCCTTGGGATGAGTATAATCTGGGAAAGGGAGAGAAATAGATTGAAGGTTTCTCAGTCTTCCTACATAGAAAAGATGATATCTAAGTTTTCTATGGAAGATAGTAAACCAGTAAAGATTCCCTTTGCTGGTTATTTCAAGTTCTCCAGCGATCAATGTCTGAGATCGGATGCAGATAAGAAGGAAATGGAAAAGGTCATTTACTCTAGTGTGGTTGGATCAGTCATGTTCAAGATGGTAAGCACTAGACTCGACATTGCTCATGCAATTAGTGTTCTTACCAGGTTTACGAGTAATCATGGAAAAAAGCATGACTTGGGATGAAGTGGTTGCTAAGGTATTTGAAGGGAAGCTTAGATGTGGGGCTTGTTTATAAGAATAGGGGTAAGTCCATCTATTTGGAAGATTATGTTGATTCGGACTATGGAGCAAACCAGGATAAGAGAAGATCGATTACCACATACTTCTTTAACTTAAACGGATGTTGTATAAGTTGGAAGGCTCAGTTGTAGCCGGTGGTAGCACTCTCAACAACCGAGGCTAAGTACATAGCAGCTACGGAAGCTATAAAGGAGGCTATATGGTGCAAAGAGTTGTTGGAAGAGTTGAAGGTCCTAAAAGAGCAGCTGGTGGTGTATTCGGATAGCTAAAATACATTGCATTTGTATAAGAATTCGGTGTTCCATAAGAGAACAAAGCATATGGATGTTCATTATCATTTCGTTCGAGAAAATGTTATGGAATGATGCATTCATGTAGACAAAGTGGCCACGGAAGAAAATCCTGTAGATTTAGGCACTAAAGTTCTACCTCTAAGCAAGTTCAATCATTTCCGTGGACTTCTTAGGATTGGAGTTGGATGATTTGGTGACTCTTGTTTAGTTTAGATCTTGAGTTCTTTGCACAATGAGTTTGGGCTTAATTTCTTAGACAAAGGTAGAGATTGTTGGGAATTTGTCTAAGAATTAAATGGATGAAAGAATGAAGCTTCATCACCATCAGATGCAGCCTAGTGCCACAGCACAGGTGGTGTGCGCTGCAGCCACCAGCAGCTAGGAAAGCAACCTTCAGGTGTGTGCCGCAGCCCAGCCCTTGGGTGCCGAAGCCTCCAGCAGGTAGAGGAGTTCTCCCCTGTTGTGCGCCACGGTCTGCCCTGTTCTGAGCCGCAGCACAAGGCACACCTGACATCTCATTTTATGCCTCTTCAGCTAATGTGTAAGACATGATTGAAACGCACAGGTTCACTTAGATTCTTAGAGAGCAATGAGTCTTTGGTTCTTGAGATCTAAGGGTTGAGATTGGCTTTGAGATTGGTAAAGGTAGTTATTGCTCTATATAAAGGGTTATCTAGGAGCAATAACAACAAGATAGAAAGTTTGAGAGTGCAAAGACACAAAACACAAGAAGATATCTCATTCTAAGAGTGACTGGTGGTAAGAGAGATAGGCTCTCAAATCTTCAGAGGTGTTTCTAGTGAGAGAGAGTATTCAAGAAGTAGGATTCAAGGGCTTTGTAATTGGAATTTTCTTGGGAAAAATTCCAGGGAAACACTCAGTTCTTATCTATTTATTTTCTCTTCTTTCATTCTTCAAGAGCAAAAGGGTTCTTGAAGGGGTGTTACTGTAATTGTAACAACTTCATTGATTTAGTGCAGAGAGCTCGCAGAAGCTCACGGGAATGTAGGCAAATTGCCAAACCTCGCTAACAATTGCTTGTGTTTTCTCTTTTATGGTTTGATTCTTGTTCTAGTACAAATCATTCTGGATTTAGGGGTTTGGAAAGATCACAACCTGGGCATAAGGTGATTTTTCAACAGTATGTGATAATTTGATTGGAACAATATTGAATATAGATGGTAAGACTAAAGATAATAAAAAGGTATGCCGTGATCTCAAGGAAATTGGTATTAGGAAAGACTTCCATTTAGTTGTTCTTCCTAATGGAAAAGATCACTCGCCTCTAGCATGCTACACTATGTCTACGAAGGAGAAGCACAATTTTTTGATAGTTTTGGCAAATCTTAAAGTTCCTGATGGGTATGCATCAAACATCTCAAGATGTGTCAACCAAAAGGATCGTAAGCTGTCAAACTTAAAGAGTTATAACGGTCATATATTGAGGCAAGAAATCCTTCTTACTGCTTTAAGAGCATTTTTGCCTAGACATGTTGTAGTAGTTGTTTATGAGTTATCATCATTTTTCAAAGCTTTATGCTCTAAAGCCCTTGATCCCCAGGAGCTTGACATATTGGAGTCGTGTGTTGCTTTGACACTTTGCCATTTGGAGAAAATATTCCCCCCCAGGTTTCTTTGCCATTATGGCTCATCTTATCATTCACTTGGCCTCCGAGGCTAGACTTGGTGGTCACGTACACTACAGGTGGATGTATCTTGTTGAGAGGTTAGATGTTCAAATCTAATTTGTGAATACTTAATTTTTATATTAATGGCTACTAAATTTATCTTTAATTTTTTGGCTTTGCAAGGTATTTAGTGCGCTTGAAATCTTACGTACGTAATAGAAGTCGACTTGAGTGGTCAATTGCTGAAGGGTACAATGGGGAAGAGTGTCTAACATATTACTCACAATACTTCAAAGGTGTAGAGACAAAATTCAACCACCCCCAAAGGAACAATGATACTGTAAATTATCCGAATGAATATATATTTTCCTCGGGTGGACAGATAATGGGAAAGATTGTAAGTGTTGAGCTCGATGACATGTCATTGGCTCAAGCACATTATTATGTGTTGCTCCATAATGATAAACTTTCTCATCTTCATAGGTTAGTATCAATAAAGGAACTTAGTAATTATCTGTTTAAATTGAGTAGTTATTATTTTTTGTTATCCCTGTGAGGGCTAACAGTTAGATAAAAGCATCAATCATTGTAGCGAATTTTTGGCTGCTCAAAGACTAACCAACTGTTCCAATCGACCAATACAAAGTCTCAAACACAAGTGCTTGGTTGAGAAATTTCCCTCACTGCTTATGAGACAGGTTAGGCATAATATCAATTGTCTTTGAATGTTATAAGTGTGTTCAATAAAACATTGACTGATGTTGTCTCAAATTAATTGTTGGAAAATGTTTAAGTGTCATGGATGGTGGATAACAATTATTCAGATGAAATAATTGCCTTTACTCAAGGTCCGAATAATGTTGTTAGGAGATTTAATGGATTCAACATCAATGGCTTTAAATTTCACACAAAGAAACGTGAGAAGTTTAGACGATCTCAAAATTCGGGAGTTATTGTTGAAGCGGATGATCAAATGTATTATGGTGTGCTCAAAGATATCATCGAGTTGGATTACTATGGGAAGTTTACGATTGTGTTGTTCCATTGTGATTGGGTGGATATTAATTCATCCAGGGGTTTAAAGAAAGATGCAAGTAGGTGCATTCTTGTGAACTTAACTAGGTTCATACACACTGGTCAGTTATTGAAGGATGACCCATTAGTTATTTCATCTCAAGCGAAACAAGTGTTTTATGTTCAAGACCCAACAAGAAAGGAATGGTATCATGTTGTGATCACAAAGCCAAGGGACCTATATGAAATGGGGGGAAAAATGCAGGAAGAGAATGATGACACTTACAATCAATGCATGCCTTCTAATGTAGTGGTAGACGATCAATTAGATTGTATCTCAACTTGGGCTAGGATGGATATTGATGAAGATACTAATTAGTTATATGTGCATTTCCATGTACTTGTATTTGGATGTGTATTTATGTGATGTACATGTGTGTGAAGGAGATTTGTAATGTTTTATTGTATTCTTTCGGGTTACTGTTGCTTTGTATCACACAGTTCAAGAGTTGTGAACTTTTTTGCCTATAGTTTGTGGAATGTTACTACAGAATGTCGTAAAGTTTTGTTTTAGTTGTATGATTGATTATTTCTTGTTCTTTAAATCCTATTTAAAGAACTTATTTGTTCATTTGTTCACAAGTACTCTAAAGTGCTTCCTGCATCAGCCAGTTCTTGAGGTTTGTATTCTAAATCATATTTAGAATCAAAATAATCATTTATTTAGTGTTATCCTAAGTAGAATACACAAAGTTATTCATCCACTGATTTGTGGCAAAAATGGCTGGTCTCATAGAATCAAAAGTTCTTGTTTGCTGCATTTACTGCGAGCTCTTGACCATTCCAATCTTTCAGGTGTGGTTCTTCTAATTCTTGTTAACTTTTAATGCATTCTAATGATGACTTTGATGCTGGGTACGTATTTGATTAGATCTTGTTGGCATTTTAGGGTAAGGTTACTTATGGGTGCAAACCTTAGAATTCTAATTTGGTTGCGTATTTTATATATGGTTTTTAATTGTTTTGTTGCTATGTTTCTTTACATACAAAAAAATTTGTTTTGTTGCTGTGTTGCATGAGAAGCTTAGATTCTTAGCTTAGTTTGTTGAAATTGAGTTTGGGCTACGGATTGTAAATTTGTGATTGTAACTGTGTGTGTATATATATAGAGAAAGAGAGATGAGAGGTTATTGATTAAGGGGTTTGGGTGTTTCTTTTTCATGGATATGGTTTTATAATTCTTTTTCTTAGTACGGTTAGTATTCCATGTGTGGCATTAAGGGGATACAACCCATTTACCAGAGGACCATCTACAAGATAGTAAGTCATAAAATCAAGGAACTCAACCTCATTTACAAAACACTTTCCTTTAAAATCAAGTTTTATGCTCTATAGTGTGCTAATCATAAATTACAAGGGCTGGGCTGGTGCTGCACAGGGGCTGATGCTGCACCAGCACCTGCACAGGGGCTGGTGCTGCAAGGGTTGGTGCAGCACCAGCACCCGCACATGGGCTGGTGCAGCACTAGCCCCGGTGCAGGTGCTTTTGCTGCACTAGCACCTGTTAGAAATACTTGAAAACACATGTTATATTTACTTTAGGCCAATGTTTGATGGACCTGTGAGATATAATCATTTTTATGTTTTCATGTATACAAATTGCAAGATGTTTACGTCAAAATATATTCCTCCCTCAGTCAGAGATAATATGTCAAACCAGTCTTCAGCAGGGTCTTCACACTATCAAGAAGATATTGACCATGAGCATGATTATCACCTTGATGATCATCATGACTCTCAAACTTATTCTGAGACCGAGCCAATAACAATGGAAATTCATAACAATGATAGTGAACAATACGAGATAATTGGTAATTTTTGTATTATAATACATTCTTTTTATAACTAGTTTGATATCACATTGTTATACTAATTATAAAATTTATGTTTTCAATGTATAGATTCTGAAGGGAGGGTGAGAAAGCAAACACGTGTCATGCGAACCTCACAAGTGTGGTCCTTAGAACGTGGGGAAAAAATTGTTGTCCACTTCAATGCACGTAATCAACCTATTAAAAAAGGTGAGAAAATATTAAGTAGCCGGTTGGGCAAAGTTGCAAAGAGAGGGAACATTTGTCCGCTTGGTTACACGGATTGGAAGAAGGTGCCTTCTAACTCCAAAAAGGACCTTGTTTTATTGATTCAGGTAAGTAACAACAACTTAATTTCATGTTTTCTTCCATTTTTTTTTTTCGGTGGTGTTGTACATGTATATAATCTCTAACACCAAAAATGTTTATTTGACATCGATTTCCTTTCTTTGTGGTAAAGGAAGTTCCACTATCCTATAATTGAGGTGATCAACAAAATTTTATTGAGGATGATCGGGGAAAAATGGAAGGACTATAGATATGTGCTTAAAAGGGACCACGTGAGGAACAAAACAAAACAACAAGTTTTGAGTAATAATGTTCCAAAAGGAGTAGATCAAGACCAGTGGAAACAACTTTGTGAACTACTGGTTTTCTGAGCAGAGTGAGGTTGTTTTTTCATAATTATGTTCATTTGAATTCTCATTGTTTCTATTTTCTTTTAATGATTTATTATTCAATTAGTTTATTGTTGGTGTAGAAATATTCTACTATAGGGACAGCAGCATGTGAAAGACAACAATGTCCTCACACGACTGGATCAAAGAGTTTAGCTAGAAAACGGGATGAATATGTGAGTTGATTTGCTTCATTCATCTAATCTTTTATTTGAGATGTAGTGTACTGAGTCACTGTTCGAACTCTTTTCATAAATGGTAAGAGAAGAAACATGGAAATGAGCTCGGGCATATAGTCTTTTTTGACTGAAACTCATAAACACAAGGATGGAACTTTTATTGATGAAGCATCAAGACAATTTGTGGTAAGGGTTAGTCGTTAATTTGACTTGTTAGTGAATGTAACTTTTGTGTGGTTCTTTTGTTTTCATATTGAAATGATTCATTTGGTTCCTGTTTCTTTCTGTTTAAAAGTGGAAAGTGGAAAGCCATTTGCTTTTAACATTGGTAATTAATTAATATATGAAATGATTCATAAATGGTATGACAATGCATGTGACATATGTAAGAATAGGATTATCATTTTTCTTGCCAAAGTGCTATCTTACTCTCTACCACATAAGTTAATTATTAGTTTATTGACCATTGGATGAATATGGTTATTAAGTTACCTTGAAAATTAGTTGCAGCCATCCAACTTTGATTAATCGACAAGGGAACCAAATTTTGGGACGAGGATATCATGCAGAGTGTTGATTAATGATGCAGGTGGACTACCTAGAACAGGCTACGAGCTCAGATTGGGCCCCAGAGACCCTAGTCTAATTGGAAACGGGCCAACGAACAAAACTAAGCCATCAGCATAGCGGGATTTTAGCCAAAAAACGATGTTTAGGCCCTCAAATTGGCAGTTTACAGTTTTTAGGAAACTTTTTATTTTATTTAATTTAAATTCGGCCTTAATTTAATTTTTCTATTTTAGCTTCGACCTTATAAATAAGGTCTTAGGGTTTCGTAATCATGATTATTGTATTTGCATAATTTTAAATAAAACATCAGAGTTGTTTCTCTGTATTGTTTAGGGTTTTTTCTTGTGTTACTCCCTGTGAACTATCTGTTCGACTAGCCTGCAGAATAATCGCTATTCTGCCCGGCATCAGTTGGTATCAGAGCTTCAGTGTTTTCCCAGAGCAAGATTTCATCAGTTCCATGGCTGGTGGTCGTGGTCGTCGCAGGCAGGTTCCGAATAAGGAAGCCCCACACCGTGATCATAATGTTCAGGATGCGATGATTGAGGATTTACAACGGCAAGTTGTAGAGTTAACCCAGCGTCTAGTGACGCAGAATTTTGGTGATCGTGAGATTGAAGATCATGATTCCGATTCCAGTTTCGAAAACCTGCATCACAATCCTGCTCGATTCTGGGAGCACCGTGGTCAGGAAGAACGTTATGGAGACCTCGGTTTCAAAGTGGATCTGCCTGAGTTTTTTGATACGTTACAGGCCGAGGGATTCGTCGATTGGTTGAATGAAGTGGAGCGTATTTTCGAGTATAAGAAAGTCCCAGATCGTGTCAAGGTGAAACTAGTCGCCATCAAACTGAAGGGTAGAGCATCTACGTGGTGGGAGCAGTTGAGGCACTCGCGCGATCGGCAAGGCAAAGTCAAGATCACAGATTGGGAGAAGATGAAGAAGAAAATGAAGTGTCACTTCCTTCCTTTTGGCTACACTCAAACCTTGTTTCAGCGACTTCATTCGTTGAGGCAGGGCACGAGATCGGTGGATGATTACATGGAGGAATTCTATCAATTGATAGCTCGAAATGATTTATCTGAGATAGAGGAGCAGATGGTGGCACGGTATTTAGAGGAATTACAGCAGCCCCTATAGGATGTCCTCAACCTTCACTCGCTGTGGACAGTTTGGGAAGCATATCAGCGTGCACTTGCGGTGGAAAAACAGCAGAACAGGAGGGCAATGAACAGAGGCGATCAAAACAGTCGGCTAGTTCGCCCGCAGGAATCCTGTCCTGCCCAGCAACCACCCCAAGGTAACCCTAACCCAAATATTAGATGTTTCAGATGTGGTGAACATGGGCATAAATCAACAGAGTGCAAGAAGCCTGCTAGTAATAAGGGCAAAAATCTCCTGATTGAGGACGGTAAGGTAGACGAAACTGAAGAGATTGGAGAGCCTGTGTATAATGATGATGAATATGGAGATGTGATGTATGGGGATGGCCATGAGACTCTGGTCGTTCGTAAGAGTCTACTGACCCCAAAGGGCGATTCAAGGGATGATTGGTTGAGGACCAATATTTTCTATACGACCTGTACAGTTGCCGATAAAGTCTGCAAGATGATCATAGATAGTGGAAGTTGTGAGAATGTGGGGTCTGAAGAGGCTGTCCAGAAACTGCAGTTGAAAACAGATCGTCATCCTAAGCAGTAAAAATTGTCTTGGCTGAATAAAGACAGTGAGGTAACAGTGGATAGGAGTTGCCTAGTTTCTTTTTCGATTGGTAAGAAATATTTCGATAATGCTTGGTGTGATGTTGTGTCTATGGATGCTTGCTATGTATTGTAAGGCAGGCCTTGGCAGTATGATCGTAGTGTTATTCATGATGGGCGAAAAAACACATATTCCCTTAGCATCAAAGGGAAGAAGATTGTGTTGGCACCTCGTCGGGAAGGAATCACTCCTACCCTGATTCCCAATAATACTAATATGCTTTCGATGTCCAGGTTTTTAGCGGAGGTTGAGCATGTAGACGTGGTCTATGCTCTGCTGCCTTATGGGAATAGTACAACAGATCTGAATCCAGAATTACCAGCTGAAGTGCAACAGCTGATGGCAGAGTTTTCTGACCTGATGCCAGAGGATCTCCCTCCTGGGTTGCCACCTATGAGGGACATTCAGCATCAGATCAACCTTGTTCCAGGGTCCAGTTTACCTTATCGACCGGCATATCACCTCAGCCCCAAGGAATCTGAAGAGTTGCAACGACAGGTAGTAGAGTTGTTGGAGAGGGGCTACGTCCGTGAGAGTATGAGCCCATGCGTGGTTCCTGCCCTACTAATGCCGAAGAATGATGGTTCTTGGCGTATGTGTGTTGATAGCAGAGCCATCAACAGGATCACAGTGAAATACTGGTTCCCAATTCCCCGCTTAGATGATATATTAGACCAGTTGTCCAGTTCTAGAGTCTTCTCCAAAATTGACCTTAGAAGCGGATACCACTAGATTAGAATAAGGCCTGGAGATGAGTGGAAGACAGCGTTTAAGATGCAGCATGGGTTTTATGAGTGGATGGTCATGCCCTTTGAGCTGTCCAATGCGCCCAACACATTTATGAGGTTTATGCATCAGTCTTTACGGCCTTTCATGGGGAAGTTTATTGTAGTTTACTTCGATGACATCCTCATTTATAGTCCGACATGGGAGTCATATTTTAATCACTTCCGTGCTATTTTTAATATGTTGAGGACAGAGCGCCTGTAGGTCAATCAGAAGAAGTGTTCTTTCTTCACTACTTCTATTACTTTTCTGGGTTTTGTTGTATCTACTGATGGTGTTCAAGCAGATCAGTCAAAGATAGATGCAGTTTTGGAATGGCCCACACTGAGGACCTTGCACGATGTAAGAAGTTTCCATGGATTGGCATCCTTTTACCGTCGGTTCATCAGAAATTTCAGCACTTTGATTGCTCCTATCACAGTGTGCCTTAAGGGGCATGATTTCCAATGGTCCGAGGAGGTAGAAACCAGCTTTCAACTGGTCAAACAAAAGATGACAGAGGCACCAGTTTTGGTATTTCCTGATTTCGAAAAGATGTTTGAGGTAAACTGTGATGCATCTGGGGTGGGTATTGGTGGTGTTCTAAGTCAAGAGGGGTGACCAGTAGCTTTTTTCAGTGAGAAGTTATCAGGATCAAAGAAGAATTACTCGACCTATGGTCTGGAGTTCTATGCCATAGTTCAATCCCTGAAACATTGGCGTCACTACCTAGTGCAGAGGGAGTTCATTCTTATCACTGATCATGAGGCCCTGAAGTACATCAATGGCCAACACAAGCTGAGTAGGCGGCATGCCAAGTGGGTGGCGTACTTGCAGGAATTCACGTTTGCATTGAGACACCAAGCAGGAAGTCTGAACCATGTCGCAGATGCACTGAGCCGTCGTACATTACTCCTCACCACCATGAACACCAGAATTGTGGGATTTGAGGTCTTCTCGGATATGTATGCTGCAGATCCTTCCTTCGGGAGGATAATTCAGGAGGTAACTAATGGTCAACGACATGATTTTATTTTGCATAATGGTTATCTATTTCATGGATTGCAGTTGTGCATTCCAGATTGTTCACTAAGGCAGCAGATTATTAGTGAACTTCATAACGAGGGTCACTTTGGGCGAGACAAGACGTTGGCCCTGATTTCCTTTAAGTATTATTGGCCCAAATTGACCAGTGACGTGGCTCATCATGTGGAGCGTTGTTATGTGTGCCAGCGGTCCAAGGGAGTTCTCACTAATGCGGGCCTGTACACACCCTTACCTGTACCTGAAACCCTTTGGTTCGATGTTATTATGAACTTTGTGTTGGGCTTACCCCGTACCCAATGTGGCTCGGATTCTATTTTGGTTGTGGTTGAAAGATTTTCCAAGATGACCTATTTCATACCTTGCAGGAAGACAATGGATGCTACCCGGATCGCTCATCTTTACTTCAAGGAGATTGTGCATTTGCATGGTGTTCCCCGATCCATCACTTCAGATCGTGACACCAAGTTCATGAGTCAGTTCTGAAAGAGTTTATAGGAGAAGCTGGGGATGAAGTTAAATTTTAGCAGCGCCTATCATCCTCAAACAGATGGTCAGACTGGGGTGGTGAACTAGAGTTTGGGAAACCTTTTGAAGAGCTTAGCAGGAACTAAACCAAAGCAATGGGATATGACATTACCTCAAGCAGAATTTGCCTATAACAAGTCGAAAAACAGAACCACTGGAATGAGCCCATTTGAGATTGTATATGGTCAGAATCCATCCGGGGTGCTTCACTTAGCCCCTATTCCACGAGTGGGTCATTTGAATCCCAAGGCAGATGAGATGGCAGAACGTCTTCGGGGTATCCATGAGCAGGTGAAGCTGGCCATTCACGAGAGTAATGCCAAGTACAAGGCTCAAAGTGACAGTCATCGTCGTCAGGTACTTTTTGAAGTTGGTGATTTTGTTTGGGTAGTATTAAGTCGTGATTGTTTTCTTGTGGGAGAGTATAATAAGCTTAAGGAGCGGAAGATTGGACCCTGTGAGATCTTGCAGAAGATAATTGATAACGCCTACAGACTACACCTCCTCAGTCATCTGAGGACTTCTGATGTATTTAATGTTAAACACCTAAGTCCTTGTTTTGTGGATTCCGATGAAACTATTGTGAACTCGAGGACGAGTTCTTTCCAACCCGAGGCGATTGATGCAGGTGGACTACCTAGAACGGGCCATAGGCTCAGATTGGGTCCCGAAGACCTTAGTCTGATTGGAAACAGGCCAACGAATAAAACTGAGCCTTTAGCATAGTGGGATTTTAGCCAAAAAAATGACGTTTAGGCCCTCAAATTGGCAGTTTACAGTTTTTAGGAAACTTTTTATTTTATTTAATTTAAATTCAGTCTTAATTTAATTTTCCTATTTTAGCTTCGACCTTATAAATAAGGTCTTAGGGTTTCGTAATCATGATTATTGTATTTGCATAATTTTAAATAAAACATCAAAGTTGTTTCTCTGTATTGTTTAGGGTTTTTTCTTGTGTTACTCCCTGTGAACTATCTGTTCGACTAGCCTGCAGAATAATTGCTATTCTGCCCGGCGTCAATTAATCGACGGAGGTTGGAAGTGTTATGGTCATTAGTTGGTAATATATGCTCTTTTGCTATGGTGTTCTTGGAATTTTTTTTTTCCCTTTTGTACAAGTGAGGACAAGGATTCAAGTAAGGATTAGAATGTTATGTTATGTACTGATTTGGGGAGTTTATTTGGGGTCAGACCTCAGTGGATTTTGTGGTCTTTCATTGCTAATGCTATATTTTGAATTTCTGCCTAATAAGCTTTTCCTTGCTGTTTATTTGGTTGGTTTGCTTCTTTCAGTCAAATTTGTTAACTATATGTTGTGAAGAGCATAGTTTAATGGTCGATGAATATGTGATCTACGGTTTGGGTATTTTGCTTCTTTGGTTTTCGTCAAAGTATTCTGTTCTGATTGTAAGTTAGTGCTAGTCGGTAATATGCTTTGAGATTGTATCTTGGATGTTCAATTTTCAGGGAATAGGGTATGATTGTTTGTTTGTAGAGTGTTTTAGGCGCTTTTTAAATATATATATATATATATATATATATATATATATATATATATTTCTCCTTTTCAATTGGAAGTCTGATGTTATTAGAAATTTGTGGCTTGTCAAGTTGTGAAGTTAGTAAACTAGTGGGAATCTGATTTATTGGGTAGACGTACTTGGTGAGCTAGTGAAATATCCCCTGAGCTTATTATTTGCTAGGCATTGGTTCTGTTTCAGTTTTGATTGTTGTTTTTGTGCTTGGAAACTTACTCATCAGTTGTCATATGTTTGTCCAAGGTTTTTAACTCCCGTTTAACATTTTTCCAGAACCCTTTTCATTTGAGCAACTCCATCTAGTATCAATAGTCCAATATAGAATCTTGTAGGTAGTTATACTTATTTGGTCAAGAAATGAATCAGCAAGTTACTTGCTGTATCAGTCGAATATGTATTTTATCAAGGAGTCAGTTTGTATAGAATAACTTGGCAATAAATTGCTAATAATCATGTTAATTTGATTCTGGCTTATTTACATCTCAATAGCTGTAAGTTGTGGCTTTGTTTGAAAGGGTTTGGCTTGCTTGATTAAAATGTAAGATTTACAATATAAGGGAACATAATTCTTTTGGGGAAGACTGATAATGTGCTGCTAACTGCTTACTAGGAGCCTGTGGTATCCTTTCTATATTTAGGCAGTCTTTCACATGGGTATCGATGATTAATTATGCTAGGGCTAATGAAGAGTTAAATCTTTCATCTGTGTATGGTAGATGGATGTTATGCTCAAATTTCCTCTAATTTTGGTTTCAGTAGATATTCAGATATTGTGACAATGACCATGTGGCCTGAGGGCATATTGATTTTGGCTGCACTTATACTTTTGAGCAGTGCCACTGTTTGTTTCTTGCTGATTACTACAAACTGGTACTGTTAAAACATGCTGCTTAAGGTGTTCCGATATGTCATGCAGTGCTTTGTCGAAAAAAAATTATATGAAATGCAGTGCAAAATCACTGCCTTGCATTTAACATTGTACAATTTAGTATCGGAGGGCATTGTTGAACATTTAACTGATACTGCAGTCAAGTTTGTTCAAGGTTTGTGGGAATTCCTTCCCTCTATTCTATTGACTATTGATCCTTCTAATCACCATTTATAATTTTATATGAATGATAAGAGTGATTGGGAGCTTTATCTATATAGAATCTTGTATCACTTGGTTAAAAAAATTATGAAATTATGTTTTTTTTCCCTAATTGAATATAAACAATTTACGGTTTAGTGTTTCCTTTTGCCAATAATCACTTTGTGAAGCCAATAATCACATACTCTGTTTGGATATATGATTCTAATATGCTTTTTTTTTTTAATTTTTGCTGTTTTTTTGGATGGGTGTTTTATCCTCCATCAGCATAGGATGTTTATATATTTGGTTTATTTTGTTTGGATTGTATTTTTGTTTTTTAATTGCAAGAGGTTTTATGGAAACATAGGGGAAATTCTACCCGTTTTTCTATAAAATCTGATAAGCAACTTTTTTTTTATGTAACTTTTTTTTTCCACAGGGAATTGCGTTGTGAAAATATAATTTTTAATCTAAACTAACTCTATCTTAACCTAGTTCCGAATTTTGAATGATAATTTGCAAAAGAAATTAAAATTAAACTAAATTGATTTTTAAAAACTAATAATTAAAACACTAAGGTTTCCAAATCCACCCCACCGAAGTTTAGCATATATGTTCTAAAAATATAGCCTATCAAAACATTCCATGAATCCAACTATAAGACAAAAAACAAAGAATATCCCAACTAAACCAAAAGCATCCAATGTATCCGCTCTCAACAAATCACAAAGGAAATCTAATTTAATCGAAAATCATTCAATGTATCCATCAGATGAAACACAAGGAATATCCAACAGAAAATTTAAACTCAATCAATTATAAGATTAACTCAAATAATTGACAGAACATTTATACTAAAATTTATCAGATTTGTACAAGCAAATATGAACTACTGCGCCAAACAACGCCGGGGCTTCATCTTCAACCTTAGCTGAAGAGTCTAGCCACTCATAACTATGAAACTACAATTCATAATAAAAGTGCTAAACATTTAAACTAAAATAACTAAATGTAAAGAAATAAATAAATAACTTTACATGGGAGAAATTCCACTCGCTGACGGGCAGCGCTTCCCCTCGTGGTGACAAAGCCTTCGAAATCCACCAGAATGCTAGTGGACGTCCACCGGTAAACACCAAAGTGGCTCAGGAATTGTACCTTAAAGATGAAGTGAAGAAGGGCTTATATAGGGAAACATCACAAGTGCAATGTGTTTCCAATCCGATGTGGGATACTACAGATTCCAGCTTTTGCTCTTTGACCTTTGTCTACTAAAAATGCCATAACTTTCTCTAGAAAAATCATTTTATTGATCTGTAAAATTCCTCAGAAAATAGACATCCGGATCTTTCCAAGCATATATGGCTCATCTCCTGGTTCTTCCTGAATCAATACAGTTAAATCCTCAAAAATGGCTGATCTGTCATGCTGAAATCATGCACAGTCTGACCTTTTTCTACTAAAACTACCAGAACTTTCTCTAGAAAAATCATTTTATTGATCCGTAAAATTCTCCAGAAAATAGACATTCGGATCTTTCCAAGCATATATGGCTCATCTCCTGGTTCTTCCTGAATCAATACAGTTAAATCCTCGAAAATGGCTGATCTGTACGAGCAATTCTGGCAATTTAGTGAAACTCCTTTCCAAGCTTATAAACCTGTAAAACAACGAAAAACAACTCAAAGTAACGAATTCTTAAGCTAACAAATATAAATTAAAGGGCCAAAATATGTAATATTTTTCACTCATCAAATACCCCCAAACTTACATTTTGCTAGTCCCTTAGCAAAACAAAATAAATAAATAAAAAAAAAAACAAAGAACATAAAGATAAGTTCATCACTCATGTTATCCAAAAATTTAAGGAGCACACACTACTATAATATTCATACATGAGCAAGCTTAAAAAGATAAACTCATCTTCATAATGAATAGAAATGTTAAAATCTAATTACTTACAAAAGGCAGGTTAAGGCATCACAAGTCTGACACTGTGTAAAGTGAATTAGCATATAAAAATGAAGCTTCCAAATAACTCCAATGTGTAAGGTCTCCATGTCTCAAGATTCACCAAATTTCCCATCAGAATGAACAAAAATGGCATAGTTTTTATCTTTTTTTTATTTTTTATTTTATATAAAAGGCTCTGCTATGTTTAATTTCCTTAAGCTTTCTAATTGACCCATATAGCGAGTGTTGAGTCAATGACTCCCAAACCAGATGGTTTTAGGGCATTAGGTGTAAAGACACCCCTAAGGACTTACTAACTCAAGTCAAAAAGGCTATGAAACTAAACTGACCTTAATGCTACCAAACAAAATTTTCACCTTTTGACGTGAACACTCACTGCTTACTGAGGCAAGAGGTCCAGTTACTCAAGGAAAAATTTCGCAATGATTATTATGAATAAAATTCTCACCTTTTGACGTGAACACTCACTGCTTACTGAGGCAAGAGGTCCAGTTACTCAGTGGAAAGTTTATTGATGATGATCATTAGTAGTATTATTATTATATATATTTTTCTTTTCTTTTTTATGCTTTTCTATGCCCAAGTGTTTATCCAACAAGTCATCCAGTTTAAGTTAAGACAAGGAAACGTACACATTAAAATCACATGTCATACCTCACACAATTTGTGCTAATGTGCTCGTGTTAGATAAGATCAAACATGTGAATTCTCAAATGCCTAAAGTAAGTAACTAAATTTTAAAACTTTATCACCAGATCATGTGTTCAAAATTTTAAGCTCACCAATGACATCACATCACATAAAATGTTTTGATCAACCAAAATTTTAGGATAACATGAGCATGCAATTATCTCTACGATGAAAAGACAAAAAAAATTAGGACAAAGTGTGTGATGTGTCTCCCATACCCCCAAACCTAAATTACACATTGACCCCAATGTGTGACTAATATGGAAATAGCTGACCTGAGATATGGAGAACTATCTGGACTGGTATGGCTCATAGCATACCCCCAAACTTGAACTGAAGTACGCTTTGTCCCTGAAAAATAAAAACTGGAAAACAAAAAATACTGGAAACAAACATTAATCATAAAAATGCGAAATAATAAATAAACAGAAAAGATAAGCTGTGGGTGCCTCCCATGAGCGCTAAGTTTAACGTCTTCAGCCAGACCCAACATTAGTAAACATGCCCAACTAAGTGCTCCACCATCTGATCAATAAATGGGAATGAAAAATGATCAGGCCTAGTGGTAGCATTCAACTTACAGTAGTCTATACTCACTCTCCCTCCTGATTGAACACGAGTTGGCACCAACTCGTCATCCTCATTCTTCACTACCGTTAATTCAGCATGTTTGGGCACGACTTGAATCAGGCTCACCCACTTGCTATCAGAGATGGGATAAATGATCCCTGCCTCTAATAGCATAATATCTTCTGCCCTCACAACCTCTTGCATAGTAGGGTTGAGCCTTCTTTGTGGCTCCCTTGATGGCTTGGCATTCTCCTCCAACTGTATCGTGTGTATTACCAACGAGGGGTTGATTCCCTTGACATCCTCAATAGTCCAGCCTATAGCTTCCTTATGCTCTCTTAAGACGTCCAATAATTTCTTCTCTGGAGCATCACCCAAATCTAAAGCTATAATTATAGGCAAAGAATCTGCTGGACCTAGGAACTTATACTTAAGATTGTCTGACAAAGGCTTAAGTTCCTTCTTGGGGGGTTTAGGTGTTGTGGTTTCCTCCGTCTCACTGATATTTAGAGGAGCAGACTCCAAAGTAGTATTTGCTTGCTCAAACAACTTATCTAAGCCCAAATCCTCTTCAAATTGAGCAAAGCATGCCTCCAGGGGGTCCTCAATACGTGATTCATCCATAGTCTCATCCATCTCACTGCTCTTCTGAGGATCAGACTCCAAAATGGCATTCACTTCCTCGAGTAACTTATCTAAGCCCAAGTCCTCTCCAAAGTGAGCAAAGCATGCCTCCAGGGGATCCTCAAACTCCTCTCCTTTCTTGGGCGCTTGTAATCTCTCAGGGTAAGGCGCTTTAGGTAAAAATGACCTAGGGAGATCCTTAATGATAGGTGTGGCTGTAGATGGCTCAGCATCTCTCTTTTCTTTGTTGCCACTTTCTTGCCCTTGTATAGGAGTTGATAAATTTCCCACCGCAAACTGTTCCTTTGGGTTAGGATCAGGTTGACTGGGGAACTTTCTTTCCTCTCCTTCACCCACATAACTTGCGATTTGATCAATTTGACTCTCTAGCTCGGCAATCGTTTGGGTGTTTTCTATGGTTGCACTCATCACTTCACTCATAGATTGGCTAGTCGTTTTCATGAAATCATTGAGAGCGTCCTCCAATGACTGTGAAACCGACGTTGGCGCTTGAATGGGAGCTTGGTAAGCGGGTGATGGTGCTGGATAAGCATAACTTGGTATTGGTGGAGGAAATTCGGGAGGGTATTGATTGTGAGCATGATAAGGGGCTCCTCCCTGATTCATCAGTTGGTTCTGCTCCCATGAAAAATTAGAGTGGTTCCACTACCCTGGATTGTATGTTTCGGAGTAAGATCCATTTGATTCCCAACAATAGTCATTGAAAGCATTCATTTGTTCCATGGGGTACTCAGTACAAGCCGGCATTGATGGACAAATCTGTGCTAGATGCATGGGACTAGCACGGATGGAACAGCTATCAACATTGAATGTGTTGGCAGCATTGAGGGACGGGCCGGTCATTTTCATGTACTCCTTAATGGTGTCCTCTAAAGACTGTGAAACCGGCGCTGGATTCATCCACATAATTGTTTTTGTTTCTTTTTTGTTTTTTTTTGTTTTTTTTTTTTGTTAACTAACTAGTGGAAAAATAAAATTAATTCAGACCAAAAATTTTCACAAACCAAACAACTCCCCGGCAACGACGCCAAAAACTTATTGTGAGTTTTAAATTACTCGCAAGCGCACGAGTCGTTTGCAATATAGTGTTGTGCAAGTGCGAGGTCGAATCCATAGGGAATTGCGTTGTGAAAATATATTTTTTAATCTAAACTAACTCTATCTTAACCTAGTTCCGAATTTTGAATGATAATTTGCAAAAGAAATTAAAATTAAACTAAATTGATTTTTAAAAACTAATAATTAAAACACTAAGGTTTCCAAATCCACCCCACCGAAGTTAAGCATATATGTTCTAAAAATATAACCTATCAAAACATTCCATGAATCCAACTATAAGACAAAAAACAAAGAATATCCCAACTAAACCAAAAGCATCCAATATATCCGTTCTCAACAAATCACAAAGGAAATCCAATTTAATCGAAAAACATTCAATGTATCCATCAGATGAAACACAAGGAATATCCAACAGAAAATTTAAACTCAATCAATTATAAGATTAACTCAAATAATTGACAGAACATTTATACTAAAAATTGTCAGATTTATACAAGCAAATCTGAACTACTACGCCAAACAACGGCGGGGCTTCATCTTCAACCTTAGCTGAAGAGTCTAGCCACTCATAACTATGAAACTACAATTCATAATAAAAGTGCTAAACATTTAAACTAAAACAACTAAATGTAAATAAATAAATAAATAACTTTACATGGGAGAAATTCCACTCGCTGACGGGCAGCGCTTCCCCTCGTGGTGACAAAGCCCTCGAGATCCACCAGAATGCTAGCGGACGTCCACCTGTAAACACCAAAGTGGCTCAGGAATTGTACCTTAAAGATGAAGTGAAGAAGGGCTTATATAGGGAAACATCACAAGTGCAATGTGTTTCCAATCCGATGTGGGATACTACAGATTCTAGCTTTTGCTCTTTGACCTTTGTCTACTAAAAATGCTATAACTTTCTCTAGAAAAATCATTTTATTGATCCGTAAAATTCCCCTAGAAAATAGACATCTGGATCTTTCCAAGCATATATGGCTTATCTCCTGGTTCTTCCTGAATCAATATAGTTAAATCCTCGAAAATGGCTGATCTGTCACGCTGAAATCATGCACAGCCTGACCTTTGTCTACTAAAACTACCATAACTTTCTCTAGAAAAATCATTTTATTGATCTGTAAAATTCCTCAGAAAATAGAAATGTGGATCTTTCCAAGCGTATAGGCTCATCTCCTGGTTCTTCCTGAATCAATACAGTTAAATCCTCAAAAATGGCTGATCTGTACGAGCAATTCTGGCTATTTAGTGAAACTCTTTTCGAAGCTTATAAACCTGTAAAACAACGAAAAACAACTCAAAGTAACAAATTCTTAAGCTAACAAATGTAAATGAAGGGGTCAAAATATGCAATATTTTTCACTCATCAGTTACACCCTCAGTCGTGTATGGACTTTCAGCTCAAATTAGGAATGATATGGGATACAATGGGGCTTATGCTGAATAGATAAATAGTTTGAAAGCACAAATAGAATAACTCAATCAAAAGCATGAGCATCAGATTCAAGAAATAACAACAAAGCACAATGATCAAATGAACAGTATACAGTCCCAAATGGATGAGCTGAAGTCTTTACTACAACGGTTGGTTAATGGAGGATCTCATTTTTGAATTTAAACCTCGTTGTGCTTTCCACTATAGAAAGATAATTTCAGTTCATGGTTGGTTTTGTATGAATTTACATGTTAACTATGAATATTTTTTGTGTAAATGAAACGACTTTTGTTAATATATTTGAATTTTTATGGATTTGATGATACATTTATATATTGAAGAACATGGGTATTCTTGTTGATATTAAACCCAAAATAGTGTAAAAACGCAAGGCAGGTGTATTTTGGTGCTTTAAAGTGTCAAAAAATGCTGGTGTGTGCAATGTAATGCTAATATATTGCGGTGCTTAAAAGTGTCGCAATATGCATATATTTGTGGCGTTTAGAAGCGCCGAAAAATACTGGCACTTAGAAGCACCGAAATATAGTGGCGCTTAGAAGCGCCGCAAAATACTAGCGCTTAAAAGTGCTGCAACATACTGGGCCTTAAAAGCGCCGCAAGAAACTGGCGCCTCGAAGCACCAGAATATAGCGGCACCTAGAAGCGCCGAAAAAATATTCATATTTCAGTGCTTACATTAAGCACCGGTACTGGAACTGCAACACCACACATTTCGGCGCTTGCGATAAGCACCGGTATTGCATATTTCGGCGCTTTAAAGCTCCGAAATATGCTATAAAAAAGGCCAGCATTTGCCATTTATCTTGTAGTGACTATTTCAGCTTTCGTAGTGACTATTTCAGCTTTCAACTCAATACAAGAAAGTTGTCATCTGTGGCAACACAATCCTACGTGAGATTTCCACATTTTAATGCATTTTTTCCTAAGATTTGATAAATCAAATTATTTAAAAAAATTTAGGTATCCGTTAAAATTTGATACCTTCTTTTGGGAAGTTATTCAAGAATACATGTACACATAAACATAGGGTGAGATAAAGAGATAGTTACATATAAGACTGATTGCACACGCAATTTTCAAAATTCCATTGTTTAACTTTTGAAGTAAAAATTTTCTATATAATTTATTATATTATTCAAAAATAACATAACCAAAATTTTAAAAGGGAAATTACACTGGAGGTCCTTAAACTATTCTCTTCTAACACTTAAATCATTAAATTATGAATTTGGCACAAAATGTCCTCAAACTTTCAGTTACTTGCAATGTTATTTGTTACGTTAATATAATTCTTATTTTTTCCACTTTGAGATGACTGAATGCACTAAATAATGGTTCCAATAAACTATATAAAACATTTGGAGATCATCTAATAATTTTTGAGAAATTTCACTTTTAATCTAGTTTTTGTAGTTTTCAATTTTTTATTAGTAAAAAATAAGAAACAAATATTTTTCAGTATAAAAAACTCTTTTTTTTTTCTTATGGTAAATCACGTTCATATTTACAAGTGTAAAAAAAAACCATGATCAAATTATTTGTGTAGTTAAGTTTTTAAGATGATTTCTTTTATAAATAATGTTTGAAATAGTTACATTGTAACTAAAGTTTGAGATCATCCGGTGCCAAATTCATAGTTTAGGGATTTAAGTACTAGAAGATAATATTTTAAGGACATCCGATGCTATTATCCCAATTTTAAATTATCAAATATATAGACACCTTAAACTTCAATATCAATTATCAGATAAGTTTTTGTAAAAATCTCTTGGTTTAAATCCCATGTATAAAAATATTTGATATACTTTGATTGGCAAGGTGCATGTACCTCGAATATAACTTTTAACTTGTTCTCAACACACGCTACACATTGTTCAATTTAATGAAACATAATTATCACCCATAAGCATGCGAAGCAATAGTAGATCACATATAGTGTCATTCTGTCACCAAGAAATATAAGCAAAAAAAATGAAACAAAGTGAGAGGACTATAAGAAATATAAGAAGAAGAAAAAATGAATCAAGGTTAGAGGACTAGAAAGTAAAAGAATGAAAAATAATGAAGTTACTCAAAAATTTGAAATTATTGTACATGGGTTGAGGTCGAAAGAGAAAAAAGTGAGAGAAAAATGGTTTGGGGGATTTGACAGAAAGAAAAGAAAATTATGTGTTTGAGGAAAATAAGGAAATATAAATCAAATATTTCCATTTGAATTAATCAGTGCAGTTATATGAAATTCAGTTTTCCCTAATGAGTTGATGAAGAGGAGAATGTGTGATTGCAACCCGAAAGAAAAAACTTAAAAAGAGTCCATGGTATTTCAGAAAAAATATGACACCCAGTTTGCCATTGTTCCGTAGGAATACAGATAGTTTTATTATTGAGATCAATAGGTTACAAACGTAAACCTATTGATCTATCGTGACAACAAATCATATTAACTGTTTGTCAAAAGCCCTACTCTACTCATGAAAAGCAATAGCAAAAGGAATCAGGAGATTCTGGACTTGGTTTGCGACATTCTCCACCCATGGGATAGGACGATTCTTTGCAATGTTGATTGCAATCAGGGAATTTTTCACATGGCCCCTGTAAGATCAGCCATTCAGCACCTGGAGGAAGATCTGCATTTGTGTGCACTGAACATAGAATTTTAGATCATTTAGTGGCACATAAACAATATAAATTAGATTAATAATTAATTTATCAAACATTTGATTGCTTATTCTGACATCCTAACTAACATTTATTGGTTAATCAACAATCACGTGTGATGGATTCTTAGTCTACCTAAATATATCTCGTTGAACAAAAGTTATCACCTGAACTCAGAAGAACGACGAGACATAAAAACCCGATGAAGAAGCATTTTGGAGCAAAAGCAACAATATTGCTGGTGGCCATATTATCTCAAATTTTGTTGTTGATGGGTGAACTGATTGATGATAACACAGATGCCCAAAACATGCCTAGTTATATAGTACTAGTACTATCAAATATATTATCTTGTGATGTAGATATGTTTCCTTTTTTACATTGATTTGATTAGATCTCATATATATATATATACCATAACAATTAAAATTTTCCATTTAAATTCAAATCCCATAAATCTCTTTAGTCAACCTGAAGATTTTTTTCCTTACATTTCTCATCAACGTTCTTTTTTTTTTTTTTTTTTTTCCATAATCACTTCAACATGAAAGTTAATCCTCCCAAAAACAACGAATTTTATTTTTCAGAAAAGGAAGTATATATTGAGCTAAAGCTTACGATTCTCTGTTATTTGCAATGCTGGCAGTTACCCTTATAAGCCTGAAAAATAAGAATATTTTGTCATATATGTACGCATGTTGCAGCTAGCCTATCGAGCCATTTAATTTGAATGATTATATTATCAGGCTATAAAAAGGGGGGCATATGGATCTGTTAGCCACAAAATAATCATACTTTGCAGCCAAAAAAAAGAACCCAAAAACATGAGAGCTTTTAAAGTCTATTTAGTCTTCTTACTTGCACTAGTACTTACGATAAATGTAATTTTTACATGATTTTTATTACTCATTTACTTATTAAAATTGTTCATTTTCCTTTATTTCTTTTGATTTGATTTGATTTTTTTTTATTTTATTTTATTTGCTTGTGCTGCACTTTTTCTTATTTTGTGTTATATTTCCTTTTAGTTACTTTCCTATTTCATGTTTTCCTAATAGTAGAAGTATTTCTCATTTCAGCGTCTTTCCTATTCCTAGGCTGCACTTTTTCTTATTTTGTCTTATATTTCCTTTTAGTTACTTTCTTATTTTATGTTTTCCTAGTAGTAGAAGTATTTCCCATTTTGGTGTATTTCCTTTTCCTAGAACGAGTAGTATTTTTGTATTTTCATTTTCCTTTCTACGAGTTTGCCTATATAAGACTGGCTGCCCTTGCCTTGTAAACACAACCAATTTTTCTTAGAAAAGTGAATAAAGAGAGAAGAGAAGAAGGGCAACTACCAAATCTCAATGAAGAGAGATCTTCAACAATATGCTTCATCAACTTATTTCAAGCAAATTAAGAGTTTTATTCTCTTCTCTTTAGTTTTCTTTTAATGCATTCCAATAAGAACATGGTTGATTTCAGATTTGTTACGAACTAATTTTATTTTTCTAGGGCTTTGATGTAGTCTAGCTTTGAACACACAATTTAAATTCTTAGTTATTTTATTTCAAAGTTTTATGTTGAGTGTTTATCCTCGATCTTATTGCTTACAACTTTCTGGCCAATTATTGTTTGATTTATTGAATCATAATGAAACCGAGAGGTAATTTGTGATTAGAAGCTTTTAGGATTACAGACCATTAGTTGTGCGAAAGATAGAGATACTTTACCGCAATTAGTGTGATTTTAGATTAAGAAAAATCCAAATAACTTAATGAATCTTCAAATAATTTAATTTATATAGAGATATGATGAATTATTAGGTGGAGATATTTCTAATGTTATTCGAGAGAAAATATTGAATAATTAAGAGATTTAATTTTTCATCAACTTGAAAAATTGAAATTTTATAACAATGAATAATAAATTTTGTGGGATTAGCTATGCGAAATCAAAAGTTCTAGATTATTTTTATTATCTCTACAACCTTAAGTTTTATTTTCTTTTTTTTTTAATTTATCTTTGTCAAGAACTTTAGTTTAATTTAGGTGGTAAAGTCACAAACATTTTGGTGATATTTCCAAATAGTAAATAATTTGGAAAATTTCAATACTGAATAGCATAATTAGTCCTTGTGGGTTCGATGCTTTTTTTTTCTTTAAAACTTTATTACTTGTTGCGATTTTGTTCACTTGCAAATATTTTCACACCAATTCTTTGGCGCGGTTGCCAGGAACTAATTATTTGTAATTGATATTGATACTAGCTAGATTAATACTAATTTGGATTTTTTTTTTTAGATTGGTGATTAGATCTCAGTTTTTTTTTTCTTTTATTTTTATTTCAGGATTTAGAATTGTATGCCCCGACTAAACCATTAGAGTCTACACTGTTGGAAATCACCTTGACAAGATGCTCAGGTGGTGATCTTCCAAACACCCAAGTCTTGAATGACTTGTAGAAAGAATTTTAGCAATCGAACTCAAGAACAGAAAATCAAAGAAAGAAAGAAGACAAGTAATTTGTTGTCGAGGTTCGGCAATGTGCCTGCGTCCCCGTGAGTTCCTCCGAACTCTCTGCACTATCTCAATGGTTCTTACAAAGTTACAACAATCCCCTTCAAGAATCCAAGTTCTTGAAGAAACAAGAAGAGAACTAGAAAGTGATAGTCCTATTACAAAGTTTTCTATCAATTCTATACTATCCTCTCTTCTTTACAACCAGCCTAACAAAGAGTCCCTCTTGTGTTTGTCACTCTACACAATTCTCTCTAAGTATTTACAATGATCTCACAATGTCACAACTCTCTTGTATGTGTGTTTTTGTATCTTGTATTATCTTATGAAATGAGGCATTGAGAACCCCTTTTATAGCCTCTTAATTCTTGGACATTCTTGTGAGTCATTATCCTCCCTTTGATCATGTTCTTCCTTTAATCTCAGCCCTACATCACTCTCCAAGTGATGCTGTGTGTTTTGGTGTGGTGCTGTGTGCTGCGGCGTGACCTGATGCTGCAGCCTCCTGATGCTGTGCGCACACCTCCTGCCTGTGGGCAGAAACTTCCACAGCAGTGTGCCTGACCTTCCCCATGCTCAAAATTGAAGCACACACATGTGTGCAACCTTATAACTTGCTGAAATTTCATACTCCACCTTTGGTTTGGACATTAACCAACTTTAGACCATGTTTGGATATGTTTGAAACTTAGACAAATAACAACAATCTCTACCTTTGTCCAAGAGTTCAAAAACCTGAACCATTGTGCAGAAAGCTTCGGGATCCAAACTCATCTGGAGTTACCAATTAACCAACTCCATTCCTAAGAAGTCCAAGGCAATGATTGGACCTTCTTAGAGGTAGAACCTTGGTGCCTAAATCTGCAGGACTTTTCTCCGTGGTCTTCTTGTCAACAAGAATGCATCCTTTTGTACCATTTTCCAGAATGTAATGATACCAAACATCCATAAGCTTTGTCCCCTCATGGAACACCGGATTCCTCCACAAGTGCTCCACACTTTGGCTATCCAAAGACACCACAACCTGCTCTTTTAGGATCTCTCACTCGTCCAACAACCCTTTGCACCCTATAGCCTCCTTTATGGCTTCCGTAGCCGCTATGCATTCTGCCCTGGTTGTTATGAGTGCTACCACTGGCTGCCTGATAATAGCCATTAAATGCATTATATTCGTACTTATTTGTTAGCACTTTAGGGTTGATTTAGGTCTTAATTGCATTTTTATTCATTAACAACTCTAAAGTGGTATTTTTGGAGCATTAATTTATTTCGGTGCATTTTCCAGGTATCTTGAGTTAAAGGAGATGGAAAAACTATCATCATTTTGAAACACAAAGTTCCATTGAACACTCAAGCAAAAGAATGATCGCGGAAGAGCCAAGATGAAGAGAAACTATGGAAGGAGTTTTCACTAAGTTGCTGGAGTTGGCATACAAATCAACCATCTTTAAAAATTAAACTGTATCGATGTAGAAAGAACCAGGAAGTGTGCCACATATGGTTAGAAATATATGGAAGTCTATTTTCTAGAGGATTTTACGGTTTGTTAAAATCATTTCTCTAGAGGAAGTTATGGCGATTTTAGCAGACAGAGGTCAGACTTTCTGAATCAGCGCGCGCACAGCCTTGTGCACTCCGAGTTAGACCCTAATTAGGTCTTTAATGACTTATTCAAACCCTAAAACACCCCTAGACCTTGTATACTATAAATATACCACTTAGGGTTTTTAATTAGAGATTCAAAAAACCTGGAGAACTCAAGAAAGCAGCAACTTTCCTTCCATTGTGCAACCATGAGCCCCATGGCTAACTAATCTCCAAGCAAGGAGAAGGGATGAATCCCTAGGTGTAGTTGTTTCTATTTCCCTTATTTGATTCAGTTGTAATGGAGCTTTAACGTTCAAATATTGTTATGATTTACTTTTATTCTAATTATAAAGATTTCATCTAATCCGGTGATTGTATCTTTTTCCTTGATATAGATTTAGTCATGCTTTCTTTATGTCAAGATTATTTAGGTATGATTGAGTCCGGTAGATCTAGCCTTTAGGTTTGTCCATTACTGCAATATTGTCATCAAAGATATATTGTCGTTTCTTGATAAACTTAAAGGATAGATCATATGTGCATGAATTGAAAATAAAGAATATTTCATAACAATCAAATTAGGGTTTATACATGTGCTTTAATTGAATATTTGCCGATTGCCTGTTTGGGATGTTAAACTTGCAATCGAGATAAAAACAACTGAATCAAGTTAGGATTAGGGCAACAAACCTAGGGAGGATTCCCGGATCCTTGTTGCTCTTCTATTATATTTCACAATCTACTTTACACAATTGTCTTACTATCAAATTCAGATTCTATATTTAATTTGATCATATCGTCTCATATTAAAGTTTACATCTTTCTTTATAGTTAATTTGTCTCCCTGTGGAATCGACACCCCAAAGCTGTACTACAACACCGCGTTACTGTTTTGGGCGTAATCAAATTTTGGCGCCGTTTCCGGGGAGACGCGCTTACAAACAAGGAAGATTGTCAACTTTGAGACAAAACGGTAATATCGTTCCTTTCTTGAAGTCTTGATTTTCTGATTTTTTTTATTTTTTTGTTCTTTGCTATTTGTTTTGATTTTTTTAATTAATTAATTAATTTATTTTCTTTCTGTTTTATTTATTTCCCCTAACATGGCCGAAAATCACAATGAAATTGTTGCTAGGACACTTAAAGACTATTTGCACCCTAGCCGAACAGCCACCCCATCTTGTATCATGTTCCCCCCTAATGTTCAACAACCTGATTTTAAGCCGGGCATAATCCAATTGCTACCAACCTTCCATGGGTTTGAGAATGAAAACCCCTATGTCCACATTAGGGAATTTGAGGAAGTAATAGCAACTTTTCACAGTAGGGCTGATATGATAGACACCGTTAAACTTAGGTTTTTTTCCTTTTTCACTTAAAGAAAAAGCCAAGGCTTGGCTATACTCATTAAGGCCTAGGTCGATAGGTAGTTGGGATGAGATGACACGAGTTTTCTTCCAAAAATACTTCCCAACCCATAAGACCAATAACCTCAAGAGACAAATCTCAAACTTTGCACAAAAAGAGAGCGAAACCTTATATCAAGTTTGGGAACGTTTCAAGGACCTATTGTATTCTTGTCCACACCATGGGTATGAGAGTTGGCGGGTAGTTAGCTATTTCTATGATGGACTCCTAAGTAGGGAAAGGCAGTTCATAGAAATGATGTGCAATGGAGATTTTCTTCAAAAAGATCCCGACCAAGCCATAGATTTCCTAGATGACCTATCAGAAAAATCCTACACTTGGACAGGACCAAATGCCATGGAAAGCACTAGGAGAAATCAACCCGCTGGGATTTATCAACTTAAGGAAGAGGACAACCTTAAAGCCCATTTAGAGGCCCTAACTAAGGAAATTGAAGCCTTAAAAACTAGAAATGCTAGGGCTCCTGAACCGGTTGGTAGGGTAGAGTCCTATGAGCCTTGTTTCATGTGTAATGGGGTGGATCATTTACCTAAGGATTGTCCAATTTATTTTGAGATGAAGGAAGAGTGTAATGCTGTAGGTATACCCTTTGGGAAACCACACTCACCCTACTCTAACACCTATAACCCCGGTTGGAAAAATCACCCAAATTTTAATTGGAAACCCGATACACAACCTCCTACCCACTCAAGTACCCAATGGCAACCGGAAGCAACTTCATATAATGCACCTCAACAATCTTTACCTTTGGAAGATATGTTTAAGTCATTTATGCAGGTACATGCCAAGAATGTGGAAGATCAAGGCAAAATAAATCAACAGTTGTTAGAGGAGCAACAAGGGATCAAAGTGGAACAAAAGGAGATAAAGAGCCAACTCACTAAGTTGACTAGTTTCTTGGCGATTCAAGAGCAAGGACAGTTTCCTTCGCAAACACAACAAAATCCAAGGGGACAACATATGGCACAAACCTCCAATCCTGGAAATCAAAATGTTAAAGAGGTTAATGCCATAATCACCCGTAGCGGTAAGAAAATTGATGGTCCCACTCTACCATCAAACTTGAGTAACAAAGATGAAACCCCCAAGGAACAAGAGGCCCGTGATGTTTATCGCCCACCGGCGCCTTTCCCTCAAGCACTCCTTAAACCTAAGGAGATAAATTCAGCGTCAAAAGGTGAGATTCTTGAACAACTTCAGCATGTTAAAATTAACCTCCCTCTTCTTCATGTTATAAAACAGATTCCCAACTATGCTAAAGTTATCAAGGATCTATTCTTTTTTGTTTATTTTTAGCATGCTTTGTGTTTTCCCTAGAGTTAATTCACATGTCAATGATATGAACTTAATTGAAATAACATATAGCATGTAGAAGAAGTTAAATTCTATTTCAGTTTGAGAATAATTTAAGTGTCAATCTTGATTTGGTTTGAGACTCTAGTTTGTGGTAAGATTGAATGATTAGTCTAAAACATCTAGAAAAGTTTTATGTGCGATTGATTGTGAATATTTTTTCGGTCTCAACAAGCTCTAGAACTTATTTGATAATTACTTGAGGCGAATTCCTAGAATGCACACTACTGAGGATATGATATAGGCCATTTTTGAATAATTTGAGCCTTTCAAACCTTCCCTTACAATATATATATCACTAGTCACCTATTTGAGCCATTTTTCTTGAAAAATAATTTGAGCCTTGTTTCTTTCAAAAACCCATTTACTTACCCTTATGAGCCTAGAAATATTTTATCCTTACCCTTCTTTTAAAAGAACTTAGTTGTACACATTGTTGAGAAGCACTTAAGAGGAGTAAGGATGGAAATATGAAAAATCATAACCCAAGTATATTAAAGAAGATAAGTTGGGGGTTGTGGAAAAGAAAAAAAAAGAAAAAAAAAAGAGATGAATGAGTATTTGCCAAAAACAGAAAAAGAAGAGAAGTATGGCAAAGAAAGAAGAAAAAGAAAAGAAAAGTGATAACTTATCAAGAGATATGCTCTTATAAAAAATGGGTGAAGCAGTTGAGCATTGAAGTAAAGTTATCTAGCACTTAAAGTGTGATTTAAAGCATTACCTTGGCATAGCATTACAAATTGGTTGTGTTTAAAGCTAAGAGATTAAGTTCTTTTACTTGCAAATCCTTCCCATTCTTTCTTAACCTTTACCTTGGCATAGCATTACAAGCCCATTAAAGACCTATTGATCCAACGAAGTGTGATTTTTCTAAAATAGTGGAGAATGATTTGAAAAATAAGCCTATGGAGCTTGTTTATGTGATTGATGTCACACAATTTGTTATGTTTTTAGAGGCCAAGACTTGTATTCATGAATGTTGTGCATAAAATCATCCGGATGTTCGGACTAATGGATTGTGGTAAGATGGATGTTAAGAGTCAATAACGATTTTAAGATTGATGTTTGGATTACTTTTGGACTTAGGTGAAATTTAATGATTCTATGTGCCGTATGTTATGTACAATTTTTGAGACAAAAAGTGAATTACTCTTGGTTTAACGCTAGCATTGCTTTACGTTGTTTTTAACTCCTACCATAGAATTCATCTCTTGTTTTCGCTTGAATTGCTAGGGACTAGCAATAAGCTAGTTGGGGGTTGTGATAATAGCCATTAAATGCATTATATTCGTACTTATTTGTTAGCACTTTAGGGTTGATTTAGGTCTTAATTGCATTTTTATTCATTAACAACTCTAAAGTGGTATTTTTGGAGCATTAATTTATTTCGGTGCATTTTCCAGGTATCTTGAGTTTAAAGGAGATGGAAAAACTATCATCATTTTGAAACACAAAGTTCCATTGAACACTCAAGCAAAAGAATGATCGCGGAAGAGTCAAGATGAAGAGAAACTATGGAAGGAGTTTTCACTAAGTTGCTGGAGTTGGCATACAAATCAACCATCTTTAAAAATTAAACTGTATCGATGTAGAAAGAACCAGGAAGTGTGCCACATATGGTTAGAAAGATATGGAAGTCTATTTTCTGGAGGATTTTACGGTTTGTTAAAATCATTTCTCTAGAGGAAGTTATAGCGATTTTAGCGGACAGAGGTCAGACTTTCTGAATCAGCGCGCGCACAGCCTTGTGCACTCCGAGTTAGACCCTAATTAGGTCTTTAATGACTTATTCAAACCCTAAAACACCCCTAAACCTTGTATACTCTAAATATACCACTTAGGGTTTTTAATTAGAGATTCAAAAAACCTGGAGAACTCAAGAAAGCAGCAACTTTCCTTCCATTGTGCAACCATGAGCCCCATGGCTAACTAATTTCCAAGCAAGGAGAAGGGATGAATCCCTAGGTGTAGTTGTTTCTATTTCCCTTATTTGATTCAGTTGTAATGGAGCTTTAACGTTCAAATATTGTTATGATTTACTTTTATTCTAATTATAAAGATTTCATCTAATCCGGTGATTGTATCTTTTTCCTTGATATAGATTTAGTCATGCTTTCTTTATGTCAAGATTATTTAGGTATGATTGAGTCCGGTAGATCTAGCCTTTAGGTTTGTCCATTACTGCAATATTGTCATCAAAGATATATTGTCGTTTCTTGATAAACTTAAAGGATAGATCATATGTGCATGAATTGAAAATAAAGAATATTTCATAACAATCAAATTAGGGTTTATACATGTGCTTTAATTGAATATTTGTCGATTGCCTGTTTGGGATGTGAAACTTGGAATCGAGATAAAAACAACTGAATCAAGTTAGGCTTAGGGCAACAAACCTAGGGAGGATTCCCGGATCCTTTTTGCTCTCCTATTATATTTCACAATCTACTTTACACAATTGTCTTACTATCAAATTCAGATTCTATATTTAATTTGATCATATCGTCTCATATTAAAGTTTACTTCTTTCTTTATAGTTAATTTGTCTCCCTGTGGAATCGACACCCCAAAGCTGTACTACAACACCGCATTACTGTTTTGGGCATAATCACTGCCACTGAGCCTCCTTGTACCTCAGCAACCACTTCATCCCAAGACAACGCTCTTTTCCGGGATTACTCACACATTTGCTGAAAACATCCATTGCCCAAGAAACACTTGACCTGTTTCTCTTCCTTTCTCGGATGATTCTCCTCATCCCAAGGATCTTTTGTGCAAGGCTGAGATCCTTCCTCTCGAACTCCTCACTGAGTTGAGATGTAAACCTTTCCATCCTCTTCCTGCTGTTCCAAACTAACAGCCCATCAATGACATAGGTGAGGATACTCACCATCTTCTCCACCTTGTGTCCAGGTGAGAAAGTTTCTGTGAAACCTATGTCTCCTCTTCTTGTGAACCCATTTGCCACCAGCCTAGCCTTGTTCCAGACTTCATCTCTTGGAGGGCACCCATCTTTGATCTTGTAAGTGCACTTACATTCCACAACTTTTCTGATTTCCTGGAATTTTCACCAATTCCCAGAAGTTGTTCTTCCTCAAAGAATCCATTTCTTCCTCCATAGCTAGCTGCCACTTTGACGAATCCTTACACTCCATGGCCACTGTGTAAGTTTCTTGTTCACTCATCTCTCCTTCTATCCAAGGAGCTGCTGCATCCGCAAACCCACATCTTGAAGGTGGTCTGACCAGCCTTCTTTCCCGGTCTCTTATGAGCTGAAAGTCCTTCTGACTTGCTGCAGCATCCTCTTCTTGTTCAGCCTCTTCTTGAGTTTCTTGAGCTTGGCAATCATCCGAGGGCTCTACCTGGTCCAAACCCTCTTGCCTCCTTTGCTCTACCTGAACAGAATCTCCCTTGATGCTATGCTCAACAATTTCTGAATTGGTTTGCTCACTAGCCCCTGCAGGGTTAGTTTTCTCCAAGTAGGGAAATAATAATTCATTAAAGACAACATCCCTACTTATTATGAGTTTAAATCCTTCTTTTTCTAAGGACCACAACCTATACCCCTTAGCCCCTTCCCCATATCCTAGAAACACATATTTTCTAGATCCTGGGCTAAGCTTATCCTCCTTTTGGAGTGCATACGCAGCACACCCAAAAGTCCTAAGGTTGTCCAACTCAAGGGGTTTTCCACTCCACATCTCCATGGGAGTCTTTTGGAACACAATCCTAGAGGGTGATCTATTAATCAAATATGCAGTTGTAGCTATAGCTTCTCTCCAAAAATATTTTGGTAACCCGGATCCTATTAGTATGCACCTAACTTTTTCCATAAGGGTTCGATTCATTCTTTCAGCAACTCCATTTTGCTGGGGTGTTTTTGCAACCGTTCTATGTCTTAGAATTCCATTTAATTCACAGAATTTATCAAAATCTTTGTTGCAAAATTCTAAGCCATTATCGGTTCTTAAAGCTTTAACTACCCTATCAGTTTGGGTTTCCAACTATTTCTTCCACACAACAAATTTATTTAAGGCATCCGATTTATTCCTAAGCAAATAAATCCACACTCTTCTTGAATAATCATCAATTAAAGATAGAAAGTAAAAATTACCTCCCTGTGTTGGTGTTCTTGCTGGTCCCCAAAGGTCCGAATGAATGTAATCAAGAATCCCCTTAGACTTGTGCACTCCGGTGTTGAAGCTGACCCGGTGTTGCTTCCCAAGAATGCAAATCTCACAGAAATCCAGTTTTTCTACTTTGTCACCACCAAGTAGACCTTCCTTGCTAAGCACTTGCAGGCCTTTTTCGCTCATGTGTCCCAAGCGAGTGTGCCAAAAGGCTGCCTCATCCATCTCAGCCATCAAACTTGCTGCTTGATCCTTGATTTCCATGACTCCGATCATCTCATAGAGTCCATCGTTTCTTACTGCCTTGATCACTACCAAAGATCCCTTGGCCACCTTGATCTTTCCTCCCTCTAATTTGCATGTATAGCCTATGGAATCCAGCTGCCCCAATGAGATCAAGTTCCTCTTCAAATCTGGAACATACCTCACATTTTCCAGCAGCCTTGTGACTCCATCAAACATCCTCAATTGGATGTCTCCAATCCCTCTCACATGGTAAGAATTATCATTCCCCAAGAAGACCCTTCCTTCATTGATCTGCTTGAAATTCTTGAACCATTCTTTGTGAGGGCTCATATGATGAGTGCACCCGGTATCCAAGATCCATTTCCCGCTGCCTTCTTGCCCCTTGCTCACACTTGAGCACACAACAAGAACATCATCATCTTGCTGTTCTGTTTTGGCAACCGAAGCCTCTCCATTCTTGGTATGGCTTCCTCCTCTATCCCTTGTCATCTTCTTGCAATCTTTCTTGACATGACCCTCCTTATGGCAGTAGTAGCAGCTTTTCCCTCCAAATCTCAATTTGGAATGCATTCTCCCATGGCTTTCTCCTCTACCTCTGTCCCGGTAGTAGCCATGCATGCTACTGTGCACTCTCCCATGGCTCTCTCCTCTACCTCTGTCTCGGTAGTAGCCATGCATGCTGCTGTGCACTCTCCCATGGCTCTCTCCTCTACCTCTGTCCCAGTAGTAGCCATGGTTGCTGCCATACCAAGTTGCTGGCCTTCTTTTAAAGAACAGCCATTTACCACTTGATGCACTCCTTTTCTTGGCATCAAGATCGTCTATTAACTCTTTCTTAGGATCAAATTTAAAAGCAAAGATTCGTTTATGAAGATACCTCTTATTAGGGAGAGTCTTGGCAAGAAACAACTCATCTAGTTTCTTTCATATTGCAGCTGGATCTTCCGAGTCTCCGCACTCTCTTGTGACATTATCCGACATGTGCAAGAAAATGGTGCTGCAGGCCATCTTCTTCATCTCGGTCCGCTGGTCCTCCGTGGCACTAGCTGGAAAGGCATCATCTTCTCCAATAGCCAAGTCCACTTTCTGCTGCATGAGAACCGCCTTTATCATCCGCTTCCATAGGGTAAAGTCCCCTTTTCCATCAAACTTCTCCACACAGAAATTTGAAGCCATCTTTTGCGGACAAGATCCCAGATTTGTGCACTAACCACAACTACTTCTTCAACCTCAAGAATACAGATCGAAGATGGATCTTTAACACTGTTCTTGAATCAACCTTCAAGAACACGATCGGATCTTGATCTTTACACCATTCTTGAATCACCCAAGAAGCTTGATCTTTGATTCTTGGAGTCTTGGCTCCGTACCTTCTACTTCTTGTTCCGATAACCAGCTGCGGTACTCTGATACCACTGTAAGGACTATGGACACCACATATCTCCATATTGGTATGATATTGTCCACTTTGGGCCTAAGCCCTCATGGATTTGCTCTTGGGTTTTTACCCCAAAAGGCCTCATACCAATAGAGATATTTGTCCATCCTTATATACTCATGATCCTCCCCACTTCTAGCCAATGTGGGACTTTGGTTGTACACCCAACGTACACCTTTTGATCTCGAGATTAAGAGAACCTTGCGTCAAATCAAGAAAAAGAAGAAGCAAGAAGTCACCACACATGCCATCAATATGGCGGATCAGTGGAATGTAGAGGTGAATAGGGCTTTGAGGGACTATGCTACGCCCTCGGTTAATGGCGCTACATCTAGCATAAGAAGGCTGGCTATACAAGCTAATAATTCCGAGAATAAGCCGGTGATAATTCAAATGATACAGCAAGCTGTTCAGTTTGGGGGGCTGTCGTAGGAGGATCATAATGTTCATATCACAAATTTTCTAGAGATTTGTGACACCTTCAAGCACAATGGAGTGACAGATCATGCTATTCGTTTGAGACTTTTCCCTTTTTCACTCAAAGAAAAAGAGCAAGCCTGGCTGAATTCTCTACCACCTGGTGTCAATACTACCTAGGAGGAGTTAGCACAAATTTTTTTGGCAAAGTATTTCCCTCTAGCCAAGATAGTAAAGCTAAGGAATGATATTACCACATTCACTCAATTTGAAAATGAATCATTTTATGAAGCATGGGAGAGGTACAAAGATTTATTGTGAAAGTGTCCTCATCATGACCTTCCGGTATGGCTTCAAGTCCAAACATTCTACAATGGTTTGGGAGCTACAAACAAGTCCATGGTTGATGCAGCAACCAAAGGGCTTTAATGAGTAAAACTTATAAAGCAGCTTATGAACTTTTGGAGGAATTGACATCCAACAACTATCAATGGCCTTCGGAGAGAGCAATGCCAATAAAGGTGGCTGGAGTTTTTGAACTTGATTCTATTTCCACATTGGCGGCACAAATGGAAACTTTATCTAAACAACTAGGTAAGATGAATGTTAATGCTATTCAAACTAATGTTGTTTGTGAATATTGTGCAGGAAATCACTCAAGTATCGAATTCCAAGTGGGGAATCCATTTGCTCAGACAAATTCTGAACAAGCTAATTACGTGTCCAATTTCCAACATCAAAACCATCCTTATTCAAACCCGTTCAATCTCAGATGGAGAAATCACCCTAATTTTTCATGGAGCAACAATCAAGGGGTAGCTAAACCCCCTCATAATTTTCCACAGCAAGAAAAGAAGCCAACACTCGAGGAGATATTCACGCAATACATGCAAAAGACAGATTTGGGGATCCAAAATAATTCGGATTCAATTTGTGACCTTAAGGCTCAAATTGGTTAACTTTCACACATTCTTACAAAGAGGACAATGGGAACTTTGACGAGAAATACCGTTATCAATCCTAAGGAACATGTCAAAGCAATAGCATTGAGAAGTGGGAGGACAATTGAGCAGCCACAAATAGCAAGTACCGAGCAAGATAAAGCTGGAAATCATGTGGAGTCCGAGCCAAAGATGGAGGAATTAGAGCAGCAAGTGGCCGACCAGCATGCTGGAAATTCTAAAGCGAATAAAGAAGCTTCAAAACCTATGAATTCCAAAGATTTTATAGCTGAAACTAATTCTCCTTCAATTTATGATCCACCAATTCTTTTTCCTCAAAGACTTTAAAAAAATAATAATAAGTTAGATAATCAATTCTCTAAATTTGTTAGTATTTTGAGCAATTGCATATTAATATTCATCAAATTGAAGGTTTTGAGAAAATGCCTAAATATGCTAAGTTTTTTAAGGATATTTTATCAAACAAGCGGAAGTTAGAAGAGCATGAGACAGTGATGTTAACCGAAGAGAGTAGCACAATTTTACAAAAAGAAATTGCCTTCTAAATTGAAAAATCCAAGGAGTTTTACGATTCCTTGCACTATAGGAAATTCTTATTTTGATAAAGCTTTAGGTGATTTAGGAGCAAGTATTAATCTTATACCTTTTATAGTTTTTAGGAAGTTAGGTCTTGGAGAAGCAAAGCCTACTATTGTGTCTTTACAATTGGCAAACAGGTCTATCAAGCACCCGCGAGGACTCATTGAAGATGTTTTGGTTAAGGTGGACAAGTTTATTTTTCTGGTGGATTTTATTGTACTAGATATGGAGGAGGATGAAGAAATACCTTTGATTTTGGGGCGACCTTTTCTTGCTACGGGGAGAACTTTAATTGATGTCCAACAAGGGAATCTTTTTTTAGGGTTGATGATGAGCATGTTACTTTTTATGTATTTAAGGCTATGGATTTTCCTTCCGACGTACACTCTTTTTTTTATAAAATTAGTGACATAGACTTAGTGGTGGCCGAGACATATAGGGATGGATTTTTAAAGCTTCCACTTGAGGTGTGCCTTACTCATTCTACAACTCTTGAATATGAGAATGAAGAGATTAGGGAGTGTGTAAGGTATTTGGAAGCTACACCATTATTTCATCCTTCCATATAGCATAAATTAGAAGAGCTAGGTTCATCCATGTTGACATCTTCAAGTAAGGAACCGCTCAAACTTGAGCTCAGATCGCTTCCATCAAATTTGAGGTATGCTTTCTTAGGCCAAGACTCTACTTTTTCAATAATTGTTAATGGTTCTTTAAGTGTTGTAGAGGAAGAAAAGTTGCTAAGAGTTTTCAGGGAGCACAATATGGCTTTGGGATGGACAATCTCGGATATCAAAGGAATTAGTCCTTCGATTTGTATGCATAAGATTTTAATAGAGGATAGTTTCAAGCCGATAGTCCAACCGCAACGGAGATTGAATCCATCAATGCAAGAAGTAGTGCATAAAGAAGTATTGAAGCTCTTAGATATTGGAAATATCTATCCAATCTTGGAAAAGAAGTATTGACAACAGCGAACTTATACCAACAAGGACACTGGATGACGAGTATGCATAGATTATCGAAGATTTAATGATGCAACTCGAAAAGATCATTTTCCATTGCCTTTTATCGACCAAATGTTAGAAAGACTCATTGGCCATGCTTACTATTTTTATTTAGATGGGTATTCCAGATATACTCAAATCGTAATTGCTCCCAAAGATCAAGAGAAGACTAGTTTCACGTGTCCTTATAGAACTTTTGCATATAAGATGATGCCTTTTGGTCTTTGCAATGCTCTTGCCACGTTCCAAAGATGTATGACGTCCATTTTCTCTGATATGGTGGAAAAATTTATAGAAGTAGTCATGTATGACTTCTCGCGTTTTGGTTATTATTTTGATAATTGTTTATCTATCTTGTCTTTGGTTTTGCAGCGATGTGAGAAGAATAATGTAGTTTTAAATTATGAAAAATGCCACTTTATGGTCGAGGAAGGGATAGTGCTTGGCCATCGAATTTCTTTCAAGGGAATTGAAGTCGATAGAGCCAAAATAGATGTTATTGACAAACTCCCACCACCGGCCAATATGAAGGGTGTGAGAAGTTTCTTGGGTCACACTACGTTTTATCGACGATTCATTAAGAATTTTCCTCAAATTACTAAACCTTTGTGCAATCTTTTAATTAAAGATACACTGTTTGATTTTTCTCATGAATACTTGCATGATTTTTCTCATTACGCTAGTGATTTTGCTATAAAGATTGTTTTAGGGCAGAGAAAAGATAAAAATTTTCATGTTATTTATTATGCAAGTAAAACTTTAATGGGAGCTCAACTTAATTATGCTACTACTGAAAAAGAATTATTAGCGGTTGTTTTTTCTTTTGACAAATTTCGTTCTTACTTGATAGGTTTGAAGGTGGTTGTCTATACCGATCACTTCACTTTTACGTACTTACTTATGAAGAAGGATGCTAAACCAAGATTAGTTTGATGGATTTTGCTTCTACGAGAATTTGATTTGGAGATCAAAGACAAGAAGGCTACGAAAAATTTGGTGGCAGATCACTTGTCCCGGATTAAGCCTAAGGGTGTGGATGATGAGCAGCAATTGTTAATTAATGAAACATTTTCGAATAAGTATTTGATGGTTGTACAGGTTGTTCCATGGTATGCCGACATAGTAAACTACTTGGTGTCGCGAATTCTACCTCCTAGGATGACATATCAACAAAAGAAAAAGTTCTTCTCCAACTTGAAGTATTATTTTTGGGAGGAACCTTCTATTATGGCATTGTGCAGATCAGATAATTAGGAGATTTGTATCCGAAGAAGAGGTGGAGAGTATACTCTGACATTTCCACTCATTGGAAGTGGGCAGCCACTTTGGTGGAGCAAAAACAACAGCAAAAATTTTGCAATCTAGGTTTTATTGGCATTCTATTTTTAAAGATTCTTTTAACTTTGTTAATTTATGTGATCAATGTCAACGGGTTAGAAATATTTCTAGGAAACATGAGATGCCTTTGAATAATATTTTATTGATTGAATTGTTTGATGTTTGGGGGATAGATTTCATGGGTCCTTTTTCATCTTTGTATTCTAACAAATTTATTTTGGTGGTTGTAGATTACATCTCCAAGTGGGTGGAAGTTGTTGCTTTGCCGACCAATGATGCCAGGGTTGTGAATTTTCTTCGAAAAAATATTGTTTCTCGATTTGGCACTCCAAAGGCGATAATTAATGATGGTGGGAAGCATTTTTGTAATCATCCATTTGAAGCTTTACTTACTAAGTATGGAGTTACTCATCATGTGGCAACACCATATCATCCTCAAACAAGTGGCCAAGTTGAGGTGTCCAATAGGGAGTTGAAGTGCATACTTGAGAAGACCGTTAGTATCTCATGAAAGGATCGAGCATAAAGGTTAGATGATGCATTATGGGCTTATAGGACCGCATTTAAAACACCTATTGGAATGTCACCTTATCGGTTAGTTTATGGAAAAGCATGTCATTTACCAGTGGAGCTAGAACATAGAGCATACAAATCTGAGATGGACAAGTTTCGCAATGATGCTTATGAGAATGCTCGGATTTACAAGGATAAAACTAAAAGATGGAATGATAAGCATATTTTGAGAATGGAGTTTGAAGTGGGGCAGAAAGTTTTACTATTTAATTTAAAACTTCGACTTTTTCCTTGAAAGTTGCGATCTAGGTGGTCGGGACCATTTGTTGTGACTCGTGTTTTTCCATATGGAGTTTCTCAATGACGCTTATGAGAATGCTCGGATAAACAAGGATAAAACTAAAAGATGGTATGATAAGCATATTTTGAGAAAGAACTTTTAAATGGGGCAGAAAGTTTTACTATTCAATTCAAAACTTCGACTTTTTCTGGAAAAGTTGCGATCTAGGTGGTCGGGACCATTTGTTGTGACTCGTGTTTTTCCATATGGAGCGGTTAAAGTTCATCATGAGACAAAAGAGACATTTAAGGTTAATGGACAGAGGTTAAAGTCTTATGTGGATGGAGAATTTAGCACACAAAAGTTTTTCATCAATCTAGCCAATCCTAAATACTGATTTGGAGAATATCTTACTATAGACTTTAAACAAAGCGCTTTCTAGGAGGTAACCCAATTTTTTTTTCTCTTTAATTTTTATTTAATATTTTTATTTTTTTTTTCATCTTGTGGGTTTGAATAAGTTTGGCGGCCCTCCAATGTGTTACACGGTTGCACTTTCAAGGACAACATTCAATTGGAAATGGGGAGAGCACCTCTTAACTTTTCTCATTCTTTTTCTTTTTTATTCTTCTTTCTTATTGAGGACAATGTGTTATTCAAGTTTAGGAGAAGGAATTTTATGTTTAAAAAAAGAATTTTAAATTTTAAAATAATTTTTTTAAAAAAAATTTCTTTGTTTTTGGTTTGATGAACAAAAAGGTCTATGATAAGAATATGGTTGAAATTGATTATAATTTTTGGGAAAATTATTATTGCTTGAGTCTATTTGTTAATCCCTAACTTGATTTTGCTTAATTTGAGATTTTCTATATTTAATGAATGCTTATCATGATCATTAGTTGTTTTGCATACCTAGAGAAATTGTAAACCGAGGTTTAAACCCAAGAGAGGGGGGTGAATAGAGTTTCAAAAACTTTTTCTAATTAATTTGCAAATTTTTTAAAACTGTTTGATAAGAAATGCATACAATCAAATAATATGCTTGTAAATAAAGGAGTTAAGGAAGAGAATATGCGAACTCCGTTTATAGTGGTTAGGCAATATCAGAATCTCTCTGACCCTACGTCCACTCACTTTAGGGAACCTCCTTGAAGTAATCTACTAATCATTAGTCGAGCAACTTAATGAGTGTTGCACAAACCTTACAAATAATCTTTTCCTCACGGAAGTTACAAACAAAGTGTTTAATCTTAAACACTCTAAGAGTTACACCAACTCTTTCTCTTTACAATAAGTTGTATTAAATGTAAAGAAAATGGTAGAGAGATAGCAATGAATGCTTTTATAAATGAATAATATTTCTCTTTCAAGAACAAGCTTGAAGAATGGCTAACAATGAATTTTTCAAAGCTTTTGAGATTTAATGAGCTATATGATGAATTGAATATGTTTTCTTCATTTTTTAAATGCTCATTGAAGTGGTTTTATATAGCTTTGAATTAATATGGTTGTTTGACACTGACTTGGTAGGTTTGGGGAATTAAATGCTCAAGTCCCGCATCTCAAATGGTCATATTTTCGAATTATTAGTCGACTGGGTCCTTGTACCAGTCAACTAGGTCAAGTGAAAAATGTTTACTTTTAGGCTTAGGGAGAGTACCAGTCGACTAGGTCATAGGACTAGTTGACTGGTACTAGTCGACTAGAACTAATTGCCCCTTTTCCAAGTGGAATGGTATATAGACCCAGTCGACTGGGTTATCCTTCAACCCAGTTTTCATGTTTCAAAACTGTTTTTTGACTTAGAAACTTTTTGTGTTTTAGTTTTTTCAAACCTTTTTGTAAATTGAGCCATAGATCAAGCTAAGTAATTGAATTTAGAGCTTTATATAGTGATTCAATTACCTTAGTGCCTATTCTAGATCTTCTGTCTTGTTTTGGTGTCTAAACGTGTTGATTTCTTGCATCTTGTTTCTGAATTGAATGTTTTTACTGCTCAAACACTTAGATAAAACTATTAGTGTAATTTAAGTAGTGTTTTATCATTGTTAAAATCAAATATGAGTCAACAATCTCCCCCTTTTTTGATGATGACAAAACCAAGGAGAGAAAACACAGTTTTAAAAACTAAGTTTTGGTTTTTTGAAAAATTTAGACAGAGTTTCCTCTGTTTTTTCTGATAAAAACTAACATATAAGCATTCAAATACAGTTGTAATATAGTAATTTAAATCCCAACCAAGCAAGCAAGACTATTTTACACTTTACAACATATTCGAAGCAATGTTGCCCATAAATTTGTGCTATCTTAGTTTACAAAAGCTTTATAACAGATTTTTCTCCCCCGTTTTGAGAATAGTAGAAAAAGAGGTGTAAACTCAAAAAATAAGCAATTTAATCACCATAGACATGAAAATAGGGTATAAACAAACTTGTGTACAAAAATAGGCATCATTTAAAGTTGGGAAGACTTCTCGGATTAAATCAGAAATTTGCACATAAGCTTGAACAGTTAAAGCATATAGATGAGCAAAAAGTGTCTAAACTAAGCAACCATATAGCTTAAAAGTAAAGCATATATGAGCTAAAAGTTAAATAACTGATAAGTAAGCATCTATATACAAACATCCATACATCATAAGCTTAAGGAAGTTGTTTGTAAATCGAGTACAAGCATATGAATGTATATAAAGAAAAGAAATGTTCGTGCTAAAATATCCAGGGAGCTATACATAAATAACAGAAATGATAAAGGCAAAAGACTCAACAAGCGGAGGAGTCAGAGCTATTGATGTAGGTGGACTACCTAGAACGGGCCACAAGCTCAAATTGAGCCCCAAAGACCTTAGTTTGATTGGAAACAGGCAACGAACAAAACTGAGCCCTCAGCATAGTGGGATTTTAGCCAAAAAAACGACGTTTAGGCCCTCAAATTGGCAGTTTACAGTTTTTAGGAAACTTTTTATTTTATTTAATTTAAATTTGGCCTTAATTTAATTTTCTTATTTTAGCTTCGACCTTATAAATAAGGTCTTAGGGTTTCGTAATCATGATTATTGTATTTGCATAATTTTAAATAAAACATCAGAGCTGTTTCTCTGTATTGTTTAGGGTTTTTTCTCGTGTTACTTCATGTGAACTATCTATTCGACTAGCCTGCAGAATAATCGCTATTCTGCCCGGTATCAGTTGGTATCAGAGCTTCAGCGTTTTCCTAGGGCAAGATTTCATCAGTTCCATAGCAGGTGGTCGTGGTCGTGGTCGTCGCGGGCAGGTTCCAAACGAGGAATCCCCATGCCGTGATCGTAACGTTTAGGATGCGATGATTGAGGATTTACAGCGGCAAGTTGCAGAGTTAACCCAGCGTCTAGCGGCGCAGAATTTCGGTGATCGTGAGATTGAAGATTATGATTCCGATTCCAGTTTCGAAAACCCGCATCACAATCCTGCTCGATTCTGGGAGCACCGTGGTCAGGAAGAACGTTATGGAGACCTCAGTTTCAGGGTGGATCTGCCCGAGTTTTCTGGTACGTTACAGGCCGAGGGATTCGTCGATTGGTTAAATGAAGTAGAGCATATTTTTGAGTATAAGGAAGTCCTAGATCGTGTCAAGGTGAAACTGGTCGCCATCAAACTAAAGGGCTGAGCATCTGCGTGGTGGGAGCAGTTGAGGCACTCGTGCAATCGGCAGGGCAAAGCCAAGATCACAGATTGGGAGAAGATGAAGGGTCACTTCCTTCCTTTCGGCTAAACTCAAACCTTGTTTTAGCGACTTCATTCATTGAGGCAGGGCACAAGATCGGTGGATGATTACACGAAGGAATTCTATCAATTGATAGCCTGGAACGATTTATCTGAGACAGAAGAGCAGATGGTGGCACGGTATTTGGGGGGATTACAGCAGCCACTACAAGATGTCCTCAGCCTTCACTCGCTGTGGACAGTTTCGAAAGCATATCAGCGTGCACATGTGGTGGAAAAACAGCAGAACAAGAAGCCAATGAGCATAGGCGATCAAAACAGTCGGCCAGTTTGCTCGTAGGAATCCCGTCCTACCCAGCAACCACCCCAAGGTAACCCTAACCCAAATATTAGATGTTTCAAATATGGTGAACATGGGTATAAATCAACTGAGTGCAGGAAGCCTGCTAGTAATAAGGGCAAAAATCTCCTAATTGAGGACGATGAGGTAGACGAAACTGAAGAGATTGGAGAGCCTATGTATGAAGATGATGAATATGGAGATGTGTTATATGGGGATGGCCATGAGACTCTGGTCGTTCGTAAGAGTCTACTGACCCCCAAGGGCGATTCAGGAGACGATTGGTTGAGGACCAATATTTTCCATACGACCTGTATAGTTGCGGATAAAGTCTGTAAGATGATCATAGATAGTGGCAGTTGTGAGAATATGGTGTCTGAAGAGGCTGTCCAAAAACTGCAGTTGAAAATAGATCGTCATCCTAAGATGTACAAATTGTCTTGGCTGAATAAAGGCATTGAGGTAACAGTGGATAAGTATTGCCTAGTTTCTTTTTCGATTGGTAAGAAATATTTCGATAATGCTTGGTGTGATGTTGTGTCTATGGATGCTTGTCATATATTGTTAGGCAGGCCTTGATAGTATGATCGTAGTGTCATTCATGACGGGCAAAAAAGCACATACTCCCTTAGCATCAAAGGGAAGAAGATTGTGTTGGCACCTCGTCGGGAAGGAATCACTCCTACCCCGATTCCCAATAATACTAATCTGCTTTCGATGTCCAGGTTTTTAGCAGAGGTTGAGCATGTAGACGTGGTCTATGCTTTGCTGCCTTGTGGGAATAGTGCAGCAGATTTGAATCCAGAATTACCAACCGAAATGCAGCAACTGATGGCAGAGTTTTCTGACCTGATGCCAGAGGATCTTCCTCCTGGGTTGCCGCCTATGAGGGACATTCAGCATCAGATCAACCTTGTTCCAGGGTCCAGTTTGCCTAATCGACCGGTATATGGCCTCAGCCCCAAGGAATCTGAAGAGTTGCAGCGACAGGTGGTAGAGTTGTTGGAGAGGGGCTACGTCCGTGAGAGTATGAGCCCATGCGCGGTTCCTGCCCTACTAATGCCGAAGAAGGATGGTTCTTAGCGTATGTGTTTTGATAGCAGAGCCATCAACAGGATCACAGTGAAATAATGGTTCCCAATTCCCCGCCTGGATGATATATTAGACTAGCTGTCCTGTTCTAGGGTCTTCTCCAAAATTGACCTTAGAAGCGGATACCATCATATCAGAATAAGGCCTGGAGATGAGTGGAAGACAGTGTTTAAGACGCAGCATGGGTTGTATGAGTGGATGGTCATGCCCTTTGGGTTGTCCAATGCGCCCAGCACATTTATGAGGTTTATGCATCAGGTTTTACGGCCTTTTATGGGGAAGTTTGTTGTAGTTTACTTCGATGACATCCTCATTTATAGTCCAACGTAGGAGTCATATTTTAATCACCACCGCACTGTTTTTAATATGTTGAGGACAGAGTGCATGTACGTCAATCAGAAGAAGTGTTCTTTCTTCCCTACTTCTGTTACTTTTCTGGGTTTTGTCGTATCTACTGCTGGTGTTCAAGCAGATCAGTTGAAGGTAGATGCGGTCTTGGAATGGCCCACACCGAGGACCTTGCACGATGTAAGAAGTTTCCATGGATTGGCATCCTTCTACCATCGATTCATCAGAAATTTCAGCACTTCGATTGCTCCTATCACAGAGTGCCTTAAGGGGCGTGATTTCCAGTGGTCCAAGGAGGTAGAAACCAGCTTTCAACTGGTCAAACAAAAGATGACAGAGGCACCAGTTTTGGCACTTCCTGATTTCGAAAGGTGTTTGAGGTAAACTGTGATGCATCTGGGGTGGGTATTGGTGGTGTTCTAAGTCAAGAGGGGCGACCAATAGCTTTTTTTAGTGAGAAGTTATCAGGATCAAAGAAGAATTACTCCACCTATGATATGGAGTTCTATGCAATAGTTCAGTCCCTGAAACATTGGCGTCACTACCTAGTGCAGAGGGAGTTCATTCTTATCACTGATCATGAGGCCCTGAAGTACATCAATGGCAAACACAAGCTGAGTAGACGGCATACCAAGTGGGTGGCGTACTTGCAAGAATTCACGTTTGCACTGAGACACCAAGCTAGAAGTCTGAACCATGTCGCAGATGCACTAAGCCGTCGTACATTACTCCTCACCACCATGAACACCAGAATTGTGGGATTTGAGGTCTTCTCGGATATGTATACTGCAGATCCTTCCTTCGGGAGGATAATTCAGGAAGTAACTAATAGTCAATGACATGATTTTATTTTGCATAATGGTTATCTATTTCGTAGATTGCAGTTGTGTGTTCCAGATTGTTCACTAAGGCATTATTAGTGAACTTCATAACGAGGGTCACTTTGGGCGAGACAAGACATTGACCCTGATTTCCTCTAAGTATTATTGGCCCAAATTCAGTGACTTGGCTCATCATGTGGAGCATTGTTATGTATGCCAGCGGTCCAAGGGAGTTCTCACTAATGCAGGCCTGTACACACCCTTACCTGTACCAGAAGCCCCTTGGTTTGATGTTAGTATGGACTTTGTGTTGGGCTTACCCCGTACCCAACGGGGCTAGGATTCTATTTTGGTTGTGGTTGACAGATTTTTCAACATGGCCCATTTCATACCTTGCAAGAAGACAATGAATGCTACCTGGATCGCTCATCTTTACTTCAAGAAGATTGTGCGTTTGCATGGTGTTCCCCGATCCATCACTTCAGATCGTGACACTAAGTTCATGAGTCAGTTCTAGAAGAGTTTATGGGAGAAGCTGGGGACGAAGTTAAATTTTAGCAGCGCCTATCATCCTCAAACAGATGGTCAGACCGAGGAGGTGAACCGGAGTTTGGGAAACCTTTTGAGGAGCTTCACAGGAACTAAACCGAAGCAGTGGGGTATGGCATTACCTCAAGTAGAATTTTCCTATAACAGGTCAAAAAACAGAACTACCAGAATGAGCCCATTTGAGATTGTGTATGGTCAGAATCCATCCGGGGTGCTTGACTTAGCCCCTATTCCACGAGTGGGTCGTTTGAATCCCAAGGCAGATGAGGTGGCAGAACATCTTTGGGGTATCCAAGAGCAGGTGAAGCTGGCCATTCACAAGAGTAATGCTAAGTACAAGGCTCAGAGTGACAGTCATCGTCGTCAGGTACTTTTTGATGTTGGTGATTTTGTTTGGGCAGTATTAGCTCGTGATCGTTTTCCCGTGGGAGAGTATAATAAACTTATGGAGCGGAAGATTTGACCCTGTGAGATCTTGCAGAAGATCAATGATAACACCTACAGACTACACCTCCCCAGTCATCTGAGGACTTCTGATGTATTTAATGTGAAACACCCGAGTCATTGTTTTGTGGATTCCGATGAAGCTATTGTGAACTTGAGGACGAGTTCTTTCCAACCCGAGGTGACTGATGCAGGTGGACTACCTAGAACGGGCCACGGGCTCAGATTAGGCCCCGGAGACCTTAGTCTGATTGGAAACGGGCCAACGAACAAAACTAAGGGTTTTAGCATAGTGGGATTTTAGCCAAAAAACGACGTTTAGGCCCTCAAATTGGCAGTTTATAGTTTTTAGGAAACTTTTTATTTTATTTAATTTAAATTCGGCCTTAATTTAATTTTCCTATTTTAGCTTCGACCTTATTAATAAGGTCTTAGGGTTTCGTAATCATGATTATTATATTTGCATAATTTTAAATGAAACATCAGAGTTGTTTCTCTGTATTGTTTAGGGTTTTTTTTTGTGTTACTCCCTGTGAACTATCTGTTCGACTAGCCTGCAGAATAATCGCTATTCTGCCCGGCGTCAGCTGTCCTGGAGAAGATCTCAAATCTTTACCAATGAGCCTTCCGAGTGCTCTCAGAGTAACTTAAAGTCATCCCTGAGGGTGCTGATGTCGTGACACATGTGATAAATATTAGTCAGCAACATTTGAAAGCTCTAGTTGATAGAAGAACTCAAGCTTTGGTCGACAGAAGAGCTTAAGCTATGAAAGCCTGACTGCATGGACAGCTGGAGGCTCGCAATAGCTTGTAGGATGTCATTATGTCCAGCCTGACCAACACTAGAGCCACCATGCTGTGGACTTGGGTCAGTGTCCATGGCAGTGGGACGAGCTGCATCATCAGGCATCTCCTCGTCCTCCTCGCTGTCGTCATTACTACCGATCCGTATATTCTTCCTAGCCTTAGAATGGACCATGCCATCCCAGATCGTGCATCCCATCTTCTTCAGAGAATAGCCATTAATAATGTCATTAGGGCCAACATCATGGGCTTCGGAGGCAGACAAGGGGTGTGGAACTGCAGGAGGATCAGGGTAATGAGCATCCAGTATGGGAGGCACCCAGAGTCATGTGCTTCGTCATTTATCATATTGGCGAGCAAGAGTAGGTAAATATTGAAATGGTGTCCAGTTTTGAGACAATAGATCAATACTATGTCTATTTTAGACATATAACCCCGACTCCCAAGTCTAGGGTGAATGGTCCAACTCACAATGAGATTGAACAATTTTGAATCAAAATTCCCTCGTACCACTCCTTTGTTTTCCATTTCAACTAAGACTAATTTTGTCATTTCAATTCAATTTGCTATGGCATTATATCTAGTATTATATTTTTACATATTTTGGGCTTTAATACACAACCATTTAGATTTTTTTTTTTTTAAGTTGCCATTGATGTTGACATTAACATCCACACCCCACTTCTTATAATGATTTCAATAATAGTGAAACAATAAATTTTACATATTACGGGCAAAAACTTTCTAATGAATATCACCGAAGCAACTTGGTGTCCCAACACCCCTAAAGTCAGGTGTATGTATAACATTGCTCATGTTGAAAGGGTGAGTAGGCATATGTTTAGCACTAAGATTTTGGGTTACACGTTTTAGATCGGGCTTCTTTCTCTTCTTTAATTTTCTTAATTTTTGTTTTTTTTTATTTAGTTTTAGAAACTACATTATATTCATTTGCATGATTTGTTGGACTATGTAATTCCATGAATACCAAGTTTATGAATAAAAAAAGCAGCTGAAATTTCTCGTTCCAGTAGAACTATGTAGCGTGTCTATGGTGGAAGCTAGTGCAAAAAACATGATTATTGAGGATCTTGTCATTGTTGTCAATATATGGAGAAAGTCGATATTTTTAATAATTACAATTCGAAGAATATAAATTAAGTTGATGAATAAAAAATTTAATTGAAATTTCTCATTCTAGTAGAACCAGGTCATAAGTGTGTATGCAAAGAAAGTATACAATACTCCAAAGGATAAAGTTACTTAATATTATCACACTATTTAGCTAAAGTGGAAGAAATAATCAAAATATAAATAAAACAAAATGATCAAAATATTATGGAGTTGAACCTTGCATCATAAGGTTCTAAGCATCTCAATTTTAATCCTTTTACTATTGAACCAAAGTTTCATTAGGAAAAACTTGAATATATTAGTTCAACTATTTCAGCATTCAAAGCAATAGTAGATTACATATAGTGTCATTCAATCACCAAGAAATATAAGCAAAAAAATGAAACAAAGTGAGAAGACTATAAGAAATATAAGAAGAAGAAAAAATGAATCAAGGTTAGAGGACTATAAAGTAAAAGAATGAAAGATAATGACGTTACTCAAAGAATTTGAAATTATTGTACATGGGTTGAGGACAAAATGGAAAAACGTGGGAGAAAGATAGTTTGGGGGATTTGACAGAAAAGAAAACAAAATTATTTGTTTGAGGAAGATAAGGAAATATAAATCAAATATTTCAATTTGAATTAATCAGTGCGGTTATATGAAATTCATTTTTCCCTACTGAGTTGATGAAGAAGAGAACGTGTGATTGCAACCTGAAAGCAATAACTTAAAAAGAGTAGTAAAATTTATTCCATGGTATTTCAGAAAAAATCTGACATCCAGTTTGCCATTGTTCCGTAGGAATACAGATAGTTTTATTATTGAGATCAATTGGTTACAAACGTAAACCTATTGATCTATCGTGACAACAAATCATATTAAGTGTTTGTCAAAAGCCCTACTCTACTTACGAAAAGCAATAGCAAAAGGAATCAGGAGATTCTAGACTTGGTTTGCGACATTCTCCACCTATTGGATAGGACGATTCTTTGCAATGTTGATTGCAATCAGGGAATTTTTCACATGGCCCCTGTAAGATCAGCTATTCAGCACCTGGAGGAAGATTTGCATTTGTTTGCCCTGCACATAGAATTTTAGATCATTTAGTGGCACATAAACAATATAAATTAGATTAATAATTAATTTATCAAACATTTGATTGCTTATTCTGACATCCTAACTAATATTTATTGGTTGAATCAACGATCACATGTGGTGGATTCTTTGTCTACCAAAATATTTCTTGTTGAACAAAAGTTATCACCTGAACTCAGAAGAACGACGAGACATAAAAACCCGATGAAGAAGCATTTTGGAGCAAAAGCAACAATATTGAGGCTAATTACGTGTGCAATTACGTGGAGCAAAAGCAACAATATTGAGACATAAAAACTCAAATTCTGAACAAGCTAATTACGTGTGCAATTTCCAACGTCAAGACAATCCTTATTAAAAAATGTTCAATCTCGTATGGAGAAATCACCCCAATTTTTCGTGGAGCAAGAATCAAGGGGCAGCTAAACCATCTCAAAATTTTCACAGCAAAAAATGAAGCCGGCATTCAAGGAGATGTTCATGCAATACATGCAAAAGACAGATTTGACGATCCAAAATAATTCGGCTTCGATTCGTAACCTTGAGGCTCAAATTGGTCAGGTTTCTCACATTCTTACAGAGAGGATATCAGGAACTTTGCCGAGCAATACCGTTACCAATCCTAAGGAACATGTCAAAGCAATAGCATTGAGAAGTGGGAGGACAATTGAACAGCCACAAGGAGCAAGTACCGAGCAAGAAAAAGCTGGAAATCATGTGGAGTCCGAGCCAAAGATGGAGGAATTGGAGCAGCAAGTGGCCGACCAGCAAGCTGGAAATTCTAAAGCGAAGAAAGAAACTTCAAAACCTACGAATTCTAGGGTGTTTACATATGAAACTAATTCTCCTTCAATTTATGTCCACCGATCCTGACATCGGAATCTCACCAAAAAGCTGTTGGAGTCGCTTGAAAAGAACTAAAGCTAATCTTGGGTTTTGCTTGCTTGGGGACGTCAAAAGGTTAGGTTCAGTATGCGGCACCAAGGTCCCAAACCATGGATGCTGATACCATGTTGAAATTTAGGTTTGAGAAAGATGAGAGATTGAGAAGAAATATTGTAGAAGAATTCTTATATATTATTGTTGTTTGAACAAACCAACAACCCTTTATATAGATTTAATTAGACTACAAATCCTAATAGGAATCGGAAACATAATAAGAAATATAAACTAAGAAAGATTAGAAAACCTAATACATATCTAATTAAGAAACCTCTCAACATGTAGAAAACTGAAAACTCCCACTCATTTCCTATTTTCTCTTTCTCTCCCGTTTCAATCTCAAGTTTTAACTTGTGATCCACGATTTCACTAGATCTCCACTTCTCTTCTATTTGTCTCTCTTCAGTTACTACTACTCTCTCAAACTAGTTAGATATTTATTGCTACTCTCTCTCTCCCAAGTCCCGTAAGATAGAATGTTATGAAAGAAAAAGAAGATGCTAACAATATAATTTAACGTGCGCACATGTATGATTATAAGATTAAAAATACTTATTATTATTATTCTATTAATCTCATTAATTATTTTGTTTAATCCAATTGAAAAGCATATCAACATGTACTTAGTGTGCGAGTTGCTAAATGTTTTAATCCACTAGAAAAGTATATCAACACGCGCGTTGCGCATTTTGAGGTGTTAGGTTCTTTAATTCGATAGAAGAGCATATCATTACACGCGTTAGTGCGTGCTGAGATGGTGGTACTAAATAATGCATCTCCAAAATATGAAAAATCAAATTGTTATATTATGTCAATATTGTCCAGCATTAGGGAGCTTATATATATTGAAATTCAAAGGTTTATATATATACATTTACTGCAAATTAGATAAATTAAGGATTTTTTTTTTTATTTTCTCGCACAATACATATTATTATTTTTTAAATAATTGGAGATGAAAATTTAAACTTAAAAGACTTTTTAGAGAGTGTGGTTAACTATACCCAAGTCACAACGATGCACATTGTTATCAAGAAAAAAAAGTGAAGTTTTAATTGTTCATTAGTCATGACTAACACTATAACTGGAATGATGTTTTTAATTACTACAGATATGGAGTACATAGATATGAAGTAAATTAATCACTAGTTGTAATATAATAAGGGGGCAGTGGTGTACGTTTAAGACACAAAACGCTCGTCACAAGTGCTGACTCCAATTAAACGAAGCACCACATGACGAATGTGATCCTATCTGCCAACATGATATCAGATATTGTGTTCAATAATATTGGTCAAAACTAATTGGTTTCATAATTTTTATTTATTTTGTTTTTGTAGGACCAACCAGCAGAACCAATAATATGTTTGGATTCTGGATAACCATCAAACTCAGGAACACAATTTTTTTTTTCTTTTTCCTTTGTTCCCATACATTAGAATTTTCTATACATTTTTTTTAATGGAAAAGAAGATCGAACCCGAATTATAAGACTTGGAGTTAACCACTTTCCCTTTAAATTTGAGTTGAAGCATGTTAGTTTGAAATTTGAACTCCTATACAATTTTTTTTTTAACATTTGATCAAGAAAAGTGAATATATGTCAGTTGCCGCATGTCTACTCATTGTCCAAGCAACTGAGGATTTTTGAGTCAGTAAAGGGCCAGATAAGGAGGTCAAACCTCAGTGATTGCACAAACATAAGAGTTTATTTCTTCATTTATAAATACAAGGGTAAGATATGAGTCGGAGTTGAAGTCGTGGAAGGATTTGAACTTAATTGATACATTTTCTTTAGAGGAAAGATGTGGTTACAAATTGAATTGTACCCAATCACAAATGACGTTTACCATGATATTAAAAAAAAAAGGTTTTGAGGGCATAAGATTTGATAATCGAGAGAATGGAACCATAGAAGGATTTAAACTTGAAGCATTTTGTTTGGAGGAATGTGTGATTACAAATTGAAACTGTGCCCAAACACAAATGGCGATTATCATGATTAAGAAAAAGAAGTTTTGAGGCTGTAGGTGAAAAGTAAGTATGGGTCGTTATGCTTAAGTAGTTACTTATTTCATAAAATGGATCTATTGATGTAAAAAATTTAGAAAGTGTTGTCATTGTGCCAAGATGGTATGAATGTTGTTACGCATCAAAATTGATCAGGTGATTAAAAGAAAGATTCATTGTCTTCAGTGTTTTCTTTTTAATGGAAATCGAATCTTTTTAAGGTCCTCATGTCCTATTACAAAGTATCAACAAAGGGAGGTTGAATCTACTCTTAAGTTAATCTACTTCTATGATAAGAAAATAATGTATTGATTTGATGATTATGTGTCTTTTTTGGATGTAAAAGCACGTATTTATAGGGTACAAAAGATAAATAACCAACAACAACAATATATAATGGTCAATTGCACCTGACATAAGCTAGAGGAGAAGTCAAATTATGTGATATTGTGATGGGAAGAATTAGAAATAATGAAATTATAAATCAAGTCATAGGAATTCAAATCCCACAAATCTCTCTCTATGATGCACTTTAATACAAGGAAAGTTAATCGTTTGGAAGATCATCATTCCTAACATGTACCCTTTAATCGAAAATGATCATACATATTTCCTGAATTGCATTTGTTTTTGTGGGATTTCAGATAATTTTATTGAGATCAAGATTACAACTTAAACCATGAGAACAAATCAGAATTTATTGTCCGATGGCTACTCATGTTTTGCATTTGCAAATAAGAATAGAAGGTGACTGAGAATTCAAATCGCATAATCCACCAGCGGGAAATCCCAAGTCGATGCAATGCTGGTGACAATCAGGGAATTCTGCACACGTCCCCCTCTCGATCAGCCCAGGATTCTGTGCAACTGTGTGCTCTTTACTTAAATTTTGGATTCAGTATCACAGAAACAATGTAAAATGGATCAATAAATAATCTTATCAAGGCATGCAAATTGCTCTATAAATACTTTATAGTCAAAAGGGTGATTTTTAACAGACCATTGAATATATGACCTCATAATTAAGAATTCATCTGAATTGAGAAGGATGGCTACACATAAAAATCCGATGATGAAGCATCATTTTGGGAGAAGAGCAACATTGCCGGTAGCCATTTTCCCAAGTTTTTCGTTCTTGATACTATATTTTGATGGGATAGTAATGTCATACATGATTAGTTAAATATATAACATCAAAGCGTATATATGAAAATTGAAAAGCTGATATCTTTCCTATTTTACTCAAAAAATGAAAAAAGAAAAGAAAGGAAGATGAAAGCTGAACTCATAAAAATCAACCATAAAATTATATGTTTTGAATTCAAATCCCACAAATTACTCCCCATCATGAAGTCTTCAATATGAGGAAATTTAAAGAGGCGTCCAGAATTGCAAAATTTTCCAGTTTTTAAGGAAGAATTTTTATTTATAAAGCATCCTTTGAGGAAAAAAAATCCTCAAAACTGGAAAATTTTTAATATCTAAGAATCTGAACGTGCCTTAATCGTTTCAAAGAACATCATTCCTAACATGGAATTTTTAATTGAAAATTTGAAATCACTGCCTTGGAGTATATCTCTACTTTCCAACATCTAGCATCGGGATTGTAGAATCAGATTCAGCAAATGTTGTTAACTTAAACCAGAGGCCAGATTCTGTTTTTCATCCATTTGGACACCTAATCGAAGGCTGCAGGCTCCTCATGGATCTCTTTGATAATTGCAGCCTAGTTCATGCTCTTAGACAGATTAACTTTGGAGCTGAATTCTCAGACCTTGGGAGTTGAGCATTAAAACAGTTTCTGATCTATGAATATCCACGTCCAGGCTTGGGACCTGTGCTACTTGGTGATGCCATGAGAGTTGTGTTCCCAAGGGCTTAGTTTGTTTCTTGTACAGTATGATTTTGCATTTATTCTCTCAAGTCTTGGCCTTTGGCTTTTTTCTAAAATAAAAAATTTAGTAATCTCTTGATATTAGTTGAGAGGACCCACATTGGTAATGCAGTGAGACTTCTTGATGATCTCATAAACAATTTGAACTAGCACTTTTGGAAGATAGGCATGTGGTGTAATAAATGTTATCAGAGCCTATTTAAACCGATTATCACCTGAAAGTGTGGGTATTTGAGTTGATCACGAGTTTATTGTGATATCTGAACCTTAAATTGATTGGAACCATTTTGCCTGAATATGACAGAATTATTTGTCCCCTCTCTGCTGTAAGGAGAGAAATTTGTAATGACCCACATAGAAAAACATGATGGTTTTGTATCTTTTTTTAATGACATGTAAGATATATTGAATGAAAATCATATCATTCCTCTTTTTTTTTTTCCAATTGAGTGTTCAAAACAGGCACTACATAGCTAATCAACATCCTCTGTTTTTGCCAAGGTATATTGCTCAACATCAATCAGAAACTGTTGACATATAGCTATGGCAGTACCATAAAATGTACCAACAAAATAAAAAAATAAAAGGGAAGAAAAGAAACACTAATTAGTTGATGATAACTTTTGTCGAAGTACAATTATTTCAACGAGAGGGAGAGGGTTGCTACAAGTAACAACTCAAGAGATACGAAGGACTGGTAAATGAAGGGGCAATGGACGTTTAGGGCATGTTTGGTTTTAGCTCTTATTACAGCAGCATGTCATATCCTTCTTTTCAGTTGAACCCCCCGATCCCATACAAACGCCCCCTTTATTATATCCTTCTGAAACGCAAGTTTGTTGGCAATCTGAGATTGTTGCACACGATCCCACGCATGCGACATCTGGGAAAATTGCAGCTGCTGGCCCTGCAAGTTACAAAGCACAGACTTGAATTAAATTATTACCATCAAGAGGGAAATAAAATAAAACATAGTTAATCTATGTATTTAAATTTAGTTACCCGAATTTAAAAGAAAAATCAAAAATAAAAAACCCATGAAGGAATTTTGAAAATTAGATGGAACTTTGCTGGAAGCCATTTTCTGGTGATGAAGTGCTCCTTTCCTTGTCTTCTGATAGGTGGGAGAAAATTTTTGTGTACTTAAATATAATCTACATCCTTAGTCATTAATCGGATTTTAGATCTTCCCTAAAATGAGTAAGATATCTTATTGGGTGACAATTATATTGCAATATACAAAGAATTACTATTAATGCCAGAGAAATAAATTGAAATGACAAAAAAAAAATTTCCTTTTTTTTGGGCTCTAATACACAACCATTTAGATTTTTTTTTTAAGTTGCCATTGATGTTGACATTAACATCCATACCCCATTTGTCATAATGATTTCATTAATAGCAAAACAGTAAATTTTACAAATTACGGGCAAAAACTTTCTAACGAATATCACCGAAGCAACTTGGTATCCCAACACCCCTAAAGTCCGGTGTATGTATAACATTGCTAGTGTTGAAAGGTGAGTAGGCATATGTTTAGCTCCAAGATTTTGGGCTACACGATCAGGCTTCTTTCTCTTCTTTAATTTTATTTATTTTTTGGTTTTTTTTTTTAGTTTTAAAAACTACATTATATTCGTTTGCATGCTTTGTTGGATTATGTAATTCCATGAATACTAAGTTGATGAATAAAAAAGCAGCTTAAATTTCTCGTTCCAGTAGAACTATGTAGCGTGTCTGGTCGAAGCTGGTGCAAAAAACATGATTATTGAGGATCTTGTCATTGTTGTCAATATATGGAGTAAGTTGATATTTTTAATAATTACAATTCGAAGAATACAAATTAAGTTGATTAATAAAAAATTTAACTGAAATTTCTCATTCTAGTAGAACTGGTCATAAGTGTGTATGCAAAGAAAGTATACAATACTCCAAAGGATAAAGTTACTTAATATTATCACATTATTTAGCTAAAGTGGAAGAAATAATCAAAATATAAATCAAACAAAATGATCAAAATATTATGGAGTTGAACCTTGCATCATAAGGTTCTAAGCATCTCAATTTTAATCCTTTTACTATTGAACCAAAGATTCATCAGGAAAATCAGCTTTCACACTCAATACAAGAAAGTTGTCATCTATGGCAACACAATCCTACGTGAGATTTCCACGTTTTAATGCATTTTTTTCCTAAGATTCAATAAATCTAATTATTTTAAATTTTTTATGTATTCGTTAAAATTTGATACCTTCTTTTGGGAAGTTATTCAAGAATACATGTACACATAAACATAGGGTGAGAGAAAAAGATAGTTACATATAAGACTAACTGCACACGCAATTTTCAAAATTTCATTGTTTAACTTTTGAAGTAAAAATTATCTATATAATTTATTATATTATCCAAAAATAACATAACCAAAATTTTAAAAGGGAAATTACACTGGAGGTCCTTAAACTATTATATTCTAACACATAAATCATTAAATTATGAATTTGGCACAAAATGTCCTCAAACTTTCAGTTAGTTGCAATGTTACTTTTTACGTTAACACAATTCTTATGTTTTCCACTTTGAGATGATTGAATGCACTAAATATGGTTCCAATAAACTATATAAAACATTTGGAGATCATCTAATAATTTTTGAGAAATTTCACTTTTGTTCTATTTTTTGTAGTTTTCAATTTTTTATTAGTAAAAAATAAGAAACAAATATTTTTCAATATAAAAACTCTTATATTTTTTTTCTTATGGTAAATCACATTTATATTTACAAGTGTATAAAAAAACCATGATCAAATTATTTGTGTTGTTAAGTTTTTAAGATGATTTCTTTTATAAATAATGTTTGAAATGGTTACATTGCAACTAAAGTTTGAGATCATCCAGTGCCAAATTCATAGTTTAGGGATTTAAGTACTAGAAGATAATATTTTAAGGACATCCAACGCTATTATCACAATTTTAAATTATCAAATATATAGACACCTTCAACTCCAATATCAATTATCAAATAAGTTTTTGTAAAAATCCCTTGGTTTAAATCCCATATATAAAAATATTCGAGATACTTCGATTGGCAAGGTGCAAGTACCTCGAATATAACTTTTAACTTATTCTCAACACACGCTACACATTGTTCAATGTAATGAAACAAAATTATCACCCATAAGCATGCGAAACAATAGCAGATCACATATAGTGTCATTCTGTCACCAAGAAATATAAGCAAAAAATTGAAACAAAGTGAGAGGACTATAAGAAATATAAGAAGAAGAAAAAATGAATCAAGGATAGAGGAATAAAGTAAAAGAATGAAAAATAATGAAGCTACTCAAGGAATTTGAAATTATTGTAAATGGGTTGAGGACAAAATAGAAAAAGGTGAGAGAAAAATGGTTTTGGGGATTTGACAGAAAAGAAAAGAAAATTATGTGTTTGAGGAAAACAAGGAAATATAAATCAAATATTTCCATTTGAATTAATCAGTGCGGTTATATGAAATTCAGTTTTCCCTAGTGAGCTGATGAAGAAGAGAATTTGTGATTGCAACCTGAAAGCAATAACTTAAAAAGAGTCCAATGTATTTCAGAAAAAATCTGACATTCAGTTTGCCATTGTTCCGTAGGAATACAGATAGTTTTATTATTGAGATCAATAGGTTACAAACGTAAACCTATTGATCTATCGTGACAACAAATCATATTAAGTGTATGTCAAAAGCCCTACTCTACTCATGAAAAGCAATAGCAAAAGGAATCAGGAGATTCTAGACTTGGTTTGCGACATTCTCCACCCATGGGATAGGACGATTCTTTGCAATGTTGATTGCAATCAGGGAATTTTTCACATGGCCCCTGTAAGATCAGCCATTCAGCACCTGGAGGAAGATCTGCATTTGTTTGCCCTGCACATAGAATTTTAGATCATTTAGTGGCACATAAACAATATAAATTAGATTAATAATTAATTTATCAAACATTTGATTGCTTATTCTGACATCCTAACTAATATTTATTGGCTTAATCAACGAACACGTGTGGTTGATTCTTAGTCTACCTAAATATTTCTTGTTGAACAAAAGTTATCACCTGAACTCAGAAGAACGACGAGACATAAAAACCCAATGAAGAAGCATTTTGGAGCAGGAGCAACAATATTGCTGGTAGCCATATTATCTCAAATTTTGTTGTTGATGGGTGAACTGATTGATGATAACGCAGATGCCCCAAACATGCCTAGTTATATAGTGCTAGTACTATCAAATATATTATCTTGTGATGCAGATATGTTTCCTTTTTTACATTGATTTGATTAGATCTCATATATATATATATATATATATATAAAATATACCATAACAATTAAAAATTTCCATTTAAATTCAAATCCAATAAATCTCTTTAGTCAAACTGAAATTTTTTTTCTTACATTTCTCATCAATGTGCAAGTTCGTTTTTTTTTTTTTTTTTTTTGTTTTTAATCACCTCAACATGAAAATTAATCCTCCCAAAAACAGTGAATTTTATTTTTCAGAAAAGGAAGTCTGTATTGAGCTAAAGCTTACGATTCTCTGTTATTTGCAATGCTGGCAGTTACCCTTATAAGCCTGAAAAATAAGAATATTTTGACATATATGTACGCATGTTGCAGCTAGCCTATCTAGCCATTTAATTTGAATGATTATATTATCAGGCTATCAAAAGGGGGGCATATGGATCTGTTAGCCACAAAATAATCATACTTTGCAGCCAAAAAAAAGAACCCAAAAACATGAGAGATTTCAAAGTCTATTTAGTCCTCTTACTTGCACTGGTACTTATGATAAGTGTAATTTTTAAATGATTTTTATTACTCGTTTACTGATTAAAATTGTTCGTTTTCCTTTATTTCTTTTGATTTGATTTGAGTTTTATTTATTTTATTTTATTTGCTTGTGCCGCACTTTTACCTATTTTGTGTTATATTTCCTTTTAGTTACTTTCCTATTTCATGTTTTCCTAGTAGTAGAAGTATTTCCCATTTCAGTGTCTTTCCTTTTCCTAGGCTGCACTTTTTTTTTTGTCTTATATTTCATTTTAGTTACTTTCTTATTTCATGTTTTTTCTAGTAGTAGAAGTATTTCCTATTTCAGTGTCTTTCCTTTTCCTAGAAGGAGTAGTATTATTGTATTTTCCTTTTCCTTTCTACGAGTTTGCCTATATAACGCCGGCTACCCTTGGCTTGTAAACACAACAAATTTTTCCTAGACAAGAGAATAAAGAGAGAAGAGAAGGAGGGCGATTGCCAAGTCTCAATAAAGAGAGATCTTCAACAATCTTGAATGCTTCATGAACTTATTTCAAGCAAAAGAGTTTTATTCTCTTCCATTTAGTTTTCTTTTGATGCATTCCAATAAGAACATGGTTGATTTCAGATTTGTTATGGACTAATTTTATTTTTCTAAGGCTTTGATGTAGTCTAGCTTTGAACACACAATTTAAATTCCAAGTCATTTTATTTCAAATTTCTTATATGTTGAGTGTTTATCCTTAATCTTATTGCTTACAACTTTTTGGCCAATTATTATTTGATTTATTGAATCATAATAAAACCGAGAGGTAATTTGTGATTAGAAACTTTTAGGATTAAACACCATTAGTTGAACGAAAGATAGATATACTTTACCGCAATTAGTGTGATTTTAGATTAAGAAAAATCCAAAGAACTTAATGAATCTTCAAATAATTTAATTTATATAGAGATGTGATGAATTTTTAGGTGGAGATATTTCTAATATTGTTCGAGAGAAAACATTGAATAATTAAGAGATTTATTTTTCATCAACTTGAAAATTTGGAATTTTATAACAAGGAATAATAAATTGTGTAGGATTAACTAGGTGAAATCAAAAGCTCTAGATTATTTTTATTATCTCTACAACCTTAAGTTTTATTTTCTTTTTTCTAATTTAACCTTGTCAAGAACTTTAGTTTAATTTAGGTGATAAAATCAATAACATTTCGGTTTTATTTTTAAATAGTAAATAATTTGGTAAATTTCAATACTCAATATCATAATTAGTCCTTGTGGGTTCGACACTTTTTTTTCTTTAAAACTTTAGTAGTTGCGATTTTGTTCACTTGCAAAAATTTTCACACCAAGTTTTTGGCGCCATTGCCGGGGACTAATTATTTGTAATTGATATTGATACTAGCTAGATTAATTCTAATTTGGATTTTTTTTAGATTGGTAATTAGATCTCAGTTTTGATTTTTTTTATTTTTTATTTCAGGATTTAGAAGTGTATACCCCAACTAAACCATTAGAGTCTACACTTTTTGATCTCGAGATTGAAAGAACTTTGCATCAAATCAAGAAAAAAGAAGAAGCAAGAAGTCACCACACCTACCATCACCATGGTGGATCAGCGGAATGGAGAGGCGAATAGGGCTTTAAGGGACTCTGCTACGCCCTCGGTTAATGGGGCTACATCTAGCATACGGAGGCTGGCTATACAAGCTAATAATTTCAAGACTAAGCCGGCGATAATTCAAATGATACAGCAAACTGTTCAGTTTAGGAGGCTGTCGTAGGAGGATCATAATGTTTATATCGCAAATTTTCTAGAGATTTATGACACGTTCAAGCACAATGGAGTGATGGATGATGCTATTCGTTTGAGACTTTTCCCTTTTTCACTCAAAGAAAAAGCGAAAGCCTGGCTGAATTCTCTACCACCTGGTGTCACTACAACCTGCGAGGAGTTAGCACAAAATTTTTTGGCAAAGTATTTCCCTCCAGCCAAGACAGCAAAGCTAAAGAATGATATTACCACATTCACTCAATTTTGAAATGAATCTTTGTATGAAGCATGGGAGAGGTACAAAGATTTATTGCGAAAGTGACCTCATCATGACCTTCCGGTATGGCTTCAAGTCCAAACATTCTCCAATGGTTTAGGAGCTACAAACAAGAACATGGTTGATGCAACAGCTGGAGGGCTTTAATGAGTAAAACTTATGAAGAAGCTTATGAACTTTTGGAGGAATTGACATCCAACAACTATCAATGGCCTTCGGAGAGAGCAATGCCAATAAAGGTGGCTGGAGTTTTTGAACTTGATTCTATTACCACATTGGCGGCACAAATGGAAACTTTATCTAAACAACTAGGTAAGTTGTGTGTGATTATTGTGCAGGAAATCACTCAAGTATCGATTGCCAAGTGGGGAATCCGTTTGCTCAGCCAAATTCTGAACAAGCTAATTACATTACCAATTTCCAACGTCAAAACAATACTTATTCAAACATGTTCAATTCCGGATGGAGAAATCACCCCAATTTTTCGTGGAGCGATAATCAAGGGGTAGCTAAACCATCTCAAAATTTTCCACAGCAAGAAATGAAGCCGACACTCGAGGAGATATTCACGCAATACATGCAAAAAACAGATTTGGTGATCCAAAATAATTAGGATTCAATTTATCACCTTGAGGCTCAAATTGGTTAGCTTTCATACATTCTTACAAAGAAGACAGTAGAAACTTTGCCGAGCAATACCGTTATCAATCCTAAGGAACATGTCAAAGCAATAGCATTGAGAAGTGGGAGTACAATTGAGCAGCTACAAAGAGCAAGTACCAAGCAAGATAAAGCTGAAAATCATGTGGAGTCCGAGCCAAAGATGGAGGAATTAAAGCAGTAAGTGGTCGACCAGCAAGTTGGAAATTCTAAAGTGAATAAAGAAGCTTCAAAACCTATGAATTCCAAAATGTTTATAGCTAAAACTAATTCTCCTTCAATTTATGATCCACCAATTCCTTTTCCTCAAAGACTTAATAATAATAATAATAAGTTAGATAATCAATTCTCTAAATTTCTTAGTATTTTTAAGCAATTGCATATTAATATTCCTCTTATTGAAGGTTTTGAGCAAATGTCTAAATATGCTAAGTTTTTCAAGTATATTTTATCAAACAAGCGGAAGTTGGAAGAGCATGAGACAATGATGTTAACTGAAGAGAGTAGTGCAATTTTACAAAAGAAATTGTCTTCTAAATTGAAAAATCCAAGGAGTTTTACGATTCCTTGCACTATAGGAAATTCTTATTTTGATAAAGCTTTAGGTGATTTAGGAGCAAGTATTAATCTTATACATTTTTTGGTTTTCAGGAAGTTAGGTCTTGGAGAAGCAAAGCCTACTACAGTGTCTTTACAATTGGCAAACAGGTCTATCAAGCACCCACGAGGACTCATTGAAGACGTTTTGGTGAAGTTAGACAAGTTTATTTTTCCGACGGATTTTATTGTGTTAGAAATGGAGGATGAAGAAATATCTTTGATTTTGGGGCAACATTTTTTTGCTACAGGGAGAACTTTAATTGATGTCCAACAAGAGAAATTTTTTTTGAGGGTTGATGATGAGCATGTTACTTTTGATGTATTTAAGGCTATAGATTTTCCTTTAGAAGTACTTTTTTTTTATTAAACGAGTGACATAGACTTACACTACAAGATAAAAAGGCAACGTCGACGCTTTTTTTGCATATTTCGGCGCTTTAAAGTGCCGTAGTTTGCATTACCGACGCTTATTACAAGTGCTGGATAAAGCACCGGTATGTGTGGTGTCGAAGTGCAAATATCGGCGCTTACGAAAAATGCTGCAATATGCATATTTTTTCGACGTTTCTAAGCGCCGCTATATACCGACCCTTTTAAGCGTCGATATATTCCGGCTCTTTTAAGCGCCGAAATATACCGGCGCCTAAAAGCGCCGCTATATTGCAGACATATTACAACACTTTTAAGCGTCGCTAAAAGTGCTTTTAATTGTATTTTTACATTATTTTGGATTAAATACTTTTAAGCGCCGCTAAAAGTGGTTTTAATTGTATTTTTACATTATTTTGGATTAAATATCAACACTAAAACCCTTCAATAAATAAAATATACCATCAAATCCATAAAATTTCAAATGTTCTTCAATATATAATATGGACCATCATTAATCCATAAAAATTCCTTTACTCAATACAAAAGTCATATCATTTACACAAAAAACATAATTAACATATAAAATTCATACAAAACAAAGTAATGGAATGTAGTCTGAAAAATTATTTTACCATCACACTTGAAATCAATTATGAGGTCCTCTATTAACCAACTGTTGTAGTAAAAATTTCAGCTCATCAACTTGGGATTGCATATTGTTCATTTGATCATCGTGCCTTGTTGTTATTTCTTGAATCTGATGCGCATGCTGTTGATTGTTTTCTTCTATTTGTGCTCTCAAACAATTTATCTCTTCAGTATAAGCGCCATTGTATCCCAGATCATTCCTAATTTGAGCTGAATATCCATACAAGGTAGAGGGTGTAACTCCAAACCCTTGACCTCAGACACGACCAGAACTCTCTTCACTCATAAGCTCGGTGAAGACTTCATTTTGTATTGCTAAATTATTGCTGGCATCAGAGGATCCTGAAGCTGCAACAAGTTCGGCAACACGAGCTTCAACTGTCACCTACAATTACGAAACAACAAAAATCAAACTCCCCCGAAGATTGAGTAGCTAATTGCAGCGAAATTTACATAAAACAAAAGTTGCTTATCAGATTTTATAGAAAAAGGGGTAGAATTTCCGCTATTTTTCCATAAAACCTCTTGTAAAAGAAAAACAAAAATACAATCCAAACAAAGTAACCAATTCACAACTTAACAAGAAAACAAAAAAAAAAAACAGACTACTGATAAGTGACTATTCTCACTTGATGAGTTTCTAAATATGCCCCTTCTTTCTAAAAATGGTCTTTTCTGTTGATGACAGGTTCCTTTTGCTCGATCCTCTCTCAATCATGATGACATTTTTATTCTTGATAATAAGTCTAAAATTTTTCAATTTAATGGTTCTAACTCATCTATTCAAGAGAGAGCTAAAGCACTTAAAGTTGTCCAGTACATTAAAGATACTTATCATGATGGAAAATGTGATATAGCTGCCATTGGTAAGTGAACTAATAAATTGGAAAGCTGATAGTTGAATGTCTATTGCTTCTTGAGTCTAATAGCTTGCTTTTAATGTAGAGGATGGAAAATTGATGGCTGATGAACTGGAGAATTTTGGGGTCTCTTTGGTGGGTTTGCTTCACTTCCAAGGAAAACAGCCAGTGATGAGGAGAAGACTGTTGATTCTTATAGTACCAAACTGTTTCGGTAATTATTGTCTCAATATACCCTCTGAACCCTTCTCCCAACCCCAAAAAGAAAAGAAAAGAAAAATGTTTGGTTGGTTGGTGCAACAAGTGCATCTCATTTCCTTCAAATTGATTGACAGGCCATTAATTTAGGCAAATTCAAATATGGGTATATCAAATATGGCTACATGCATGTCAATTCTTGTGTGGGTGTATATATCTCATTTTACTTTAAAAATTTTCCTAAGATTTGAATTAAAAATCATCAGAAAGATACTAACGTTAAGAGTTTCATCTAAGAGGATAAAACAAATTCATCTAAGAGAAAAGACTATCCCTAACTTTCACAAAGATTTTTACCACATATTTTACATGTTACTCGACCAGCTTGATCATGGAAAGAGGTATTAAACTACTAACTATAGCCACAATTATAGCATTATTAACCAGCAAGAAGAACAAGTTCCAATCCAAATAGTTATAGCATTACAAACCCCTGCTGCAACAAAACAGCCCCCATTTCAACCATACACAGCATAAGATCCAGCTTATGTACTCATATAATTGCCAAGATTAATGATAATCTTCACCTCAATGAAGTTTCTTACAAACTCTAAAAGGACTTCCCTTACATATAAATAAAGCCTATTTCTTGTTTGCACGTAGGGAGTCTAGACCAATTGTTATATACCCTTCCTCCAAGCCCAACAAATTAAGGAATATTAAATACAATAAATGTCAATATATTCATTAAGAAAACATCAATGCTGTTTCAATGTTCTAAACAATACCTTCTATGCAGTATAAAAAATGTTCTAATACTCACTAGATACACAAGAAACTGCATTTTCACCTTAACAAGACATCAAGTCACTGATCAGTGGTAATGAAACCTAAATAATTTATCAATTCAAACAGCATGATTGAAACAACCCAAAAGACTAACCTCTATCTTTATTTTCCTTTTAAGTAAAAAAGACTGGAGGCATTTGAGGTTCACAACAAGACTACATGGCAGTTCTAAGTTCTCAACTCCTAAAATTTGGAAGGAAGTTGGGCATCAGTGAGCTTTTAAAAACATATGCAAACAAAGAAAAAAAACGGTGTTAAACTAAAGCAGTGAGTTAAACATAATTAAGGCAAAAGTATACAAAATAAATATAGCAGTGAGTCAAACATAATTAAGGGAAAACTTTAGCAGTGAGCTTTTAAAAACAGCACAAGTATACAAAATAAAAAGTGCAAAAGTATAACATAATTAAGGCAGTGAGTTAACCATAATTAAGGCAAAACTAAAGCAGTGAGCTTTTAAAAACAACAAGTGTACAAAATAAAAAGTGCAAAAGTATAACATAATTAAGGGAGTGAGTTAAATTAAAGCAGAAAAACAAACATGGAGCATGGTGTAGTACTGAGGTGAAGTAAAATATAGCAAAACATAAAAGAAGCAAGATCAACTGACACATGGAAAGCACCGAAACTGAGGTTCATAAATTTGCACAGGGGGTATTATTTTGAGAATCATTCAGGGCACATTCTTATCACGCTGGGCTATGCATACACAGATTCAATGCATTTTTTAGAAACCTTGAGATAAATGTACTTCAACGAGCACATCAGAAGAGAATCAAAGCCAGGAGGATCATCTGGATACCTATCACCTCTCATCAAATCTAAAACGCAACTACTCACATCTCAAGTAAAAACAGAGCACATCGAAGAACATAAGCAAGCATACATTTATCAAGAACAGAGGACCAAATAGAAGCTGTAAATAGTAACTGACGATATGGAGAAGTCGATAGCACACAGTCTCAGACTGTAAAGGAGGCAAATAGAACAGTAACTCAAATCGACTCGAAAGAAGGAAGAAATCTAATGGTTTTCTCAGATCAAAACCCTAACCCAAACTCACTGATTCACATAAACAAATGAAGAAGGAAGAACCCAAAAAATCTAGAACTCCTTTTGTATTCTCCTTTTTTTATTTTTTGCAAAATCAACAGCATCCATTAGATACAAAATTGGGTGGAGATGGGTTTGTTTATCGGGCTGGTCTAAAAAACGTTTGGGCTTGACTGTTAATTTTAGGCCTAGTTGATTTTAAATGGGTTTGGGGTATTAGGCTTCAAGTTCCACGCAAAGTTCTAGCAAAGAATTACGTTATTCTAGTCTTCAACTCTGATTTCACTCAAAAAATTACATAATCAATACAGGCAATAACTCGAAACAGGTGGGTTAAATGTTCAACATATCACTTGATCCATGGCACTTCAAATTACATATAGGCATCAAGATAGCCATATGAATGCCTTTTGTTATAATAATCAATTTTACCCTTGATTGAAGATCAAGAGAATGGAACCACATAAATCCAACTATAAACCAACAAAAAAATACCTACTATGAACCTAAGTTCAATACATTAATAATCATTTGAAGATAGAAAGATAAAGGTAACACTTAGAATCTACATAAAAGCCCGAAACATAATACCAACCACAATAAGAGTAAGTTAAGTACTATTCTTAACTATCATACATAAAACCATCATATACGTAAGTGAACTTACCACAAATTGTCGTGATGCTTCATCAATAAAAGTTTCATCATTGCATTTATAAGTTTCAACAAAAAAACTCTACGTGTTCGGGCTCATTTCTATGTTTCATCTCCTACCATTTATGAAAAGAGTTCAAACAGTGACTCAATACACTACATTTCAAATGAAAGATTGGATGAATGAAGTAAATGAACTCACATATTCATCCCATCTTCTAGCAAAATTCTTTGAACCGGTCGTGTGAGGACATTGTTGTCTTTCACGTGCTGCTGTCCCTATAGTAGAATATTTCTACACCAATAATAAACCAATTGAATAATAAGTCATTATTAGAAAATAGAAACAATGAGAATCCAAATTAACACAATTATGAAAAAATAACCTCACTCCGCTCAGAGAACTAGTAGTTCACCAATTGCTTCCACTGGTCTTGATCTACTCCTTTTGGAACATTATTGCTCAAAACTTGTTGTTTTGTTTTGTTCCTCACATGGTCCCTTTTAAGCACATATCGGTAGTCCTTCCATTTTTTCCCTATCATCCTCAATAAAATTTTGTCTATCGCCTCAATCATAGGGTAATGGAACTTCCTCTACCACAAAGAAAGGAAATCGATGTCAAATAAGTATTTTTGGTGTTAGGGATTATGCATGTACAACACCACAAAAACAAAAAAACAAAAAAAAAATTTTGGAAGAAAACCCGAAATTAAGTTGTTGTTACTTACCCGAATCAATAAAACAAGGTCCTTCTTGTAGTCAGAAGGGACCTTCTTCCAATCCATATAATTAAGCGGACAAATGTTCCCTCTCTTTGCAACTTTGCCCAACCAGCTACTTAATATTTGTCCACCTTTTTTTAATAGGTTGATTACGTGCATTGAAGTGGACAATAATTTTTCCCCAAGTTCAAGGGACCACGCTTGTGAGGTTCTCAGGACACGTGTTTGCTTTCTCACCCTTCCTTCAGAATCTATACATTGAAAACATAAATTTTATAATTAGTATAACAATGTGATATCAAACTAGTTATAAAGAGAATGTATTATAATACAAAAATTACCAATTATCTCGTATTGTTTACTGTCATTGTTTTCACTTTCCATTGTTATTGGCTCGGTCTCATAATCATTTTGCGAGTCATGATCATCATAAAGGTGATACTCGTGCTCATGATCAATATCTTCTTGATGGTGTGAAGACCTAGTTGGAGACTGGTTTGGCATGTTATCTCTGACTGAAGGAGGAATATATTTTGACCTAAACATCTTGCAATCTGTATACAAAAAAACATAAAAATGATTATATCTCACACTATCAAGAATGCATTAAAAGTTAACAAGAATTAGAATAACCACACCTGAAAGATAGGAATGGTCAAGGACTCGCAATAAATGCAACCATCAATAACTTTAGCGTACCTGTGAACAAATGAACAAATAAGTGCTTCAAATAGGATTTAAAGAACAAGCAATAATCAATCATACAACTAAAACAGAAATTTACGACATTCTGAAGTAACATTCCACAAACTGTACGCAAAAAAATTCAGGACTCCTAAACTGTGTGATACAAAGGAACAGTAACCCAAAAGAATACAATAAAATATTACAAATCTCATTGACACACATGTGCATCATAAATACACATCCAAATACAATTTACATCATAATGCACATTGAAATATTTTTGGCAAAAGAAGGCATAATCACAAATTGATAACAACAAATTGATAATCACAGGTTAGTACTCCATATATTACAATTGGTCCCATTCGAAAGTGAATATTTATTTGTTCTGTCGACTTCTCTTTAAACCATATATATATATATATATATATATATATATATATATATATATATATGAAATCGAACAAAGAGCCCACATTGGTAATTGTTGACCCTCACCTATATTTTAATGATGACAAAACACAACTCTTATTATACTAACAGTGTTATCTAAGTGTATTAAGTGATAAAAGCATTCAACCAAGGATCAAGGTGCAAGAACTCAACCCGAATCAAACACCAAGTCAAGATAGAAGATCTAGTATAGGGACAAGGTATTTAAACAAGTTGTAAATCTCACTTGTTCAGGTAAAAAGCTTGTCTTATGGCTCCTTTTGAAAAAGCTTTTTTAAACATAAGTTTTCAAACAAATGTTTTAAGTTAAAAACATTTCAAAACATGAAACTGGGTTGTTAAGCAACCCAGTCGACTGGGTACTTATACCAGAAGACTGGTATAAGGGATGGTATATCCCTAGTCGACTGGGTCACACATAGCAATCGACTGGTACTTTGGGCAAAAGGTTCCCAGTCGACTGGTAAGTCGTACCCAGTCGACTGGTACCTTCAATAACCTTAAAAATGTGATTTTTAATCTTACCCCAGTCAATTGGTACTAAGACCCAGTAGACTGGTAGTTCAAAAATTATGACCATTGAGACGCGAGATTTCAACACAACTTGCACCAAAACGTACCAAATCAATATAGAACGGGCATATTACATCAAGGCTATATAAACCCACTCTATTGAGCATTTCAAAGGATTAGAATACACATTCAATCATGTTTTTACTCATTAATACACAAAAGCTTTGAAATATTCATTGTTGAGCCATTCTTAAAGCTTTACCTTGAAAGAGAGATATTATTAAGTTGTATAAGCTTTCATTGTTGTCTCTCTACCATTTACTTTACAGCATTTATTGTAAAGAGGTTAGCTTCCGAAAGGAAGAGATTAGCTTCCAAGAGGAAGAGATTAGCTTCCGAGAGGAAAGGAATTTTGCTTCCGAGAGGAAGAGAGTTTGCTTCTAAGAGGAAAGGATTGATTGTAAGGTTTGTGCAACACCCATGAAGTTGCACGACTAAGTTTCTTAGTGGATTACTTCAAGGAGGTTCCTTGAAGAGAGTGGACTTAGAGTCGGAACGAATCCAATATTGCCGAACCACTATAAACTGAGTTTACATCCTCTATTCCTTAAACTCTTTATTTACAGCACATATTACTTGTTTATATGCTTGTGGTGTTATCTGTTTTATAAACTTGTGTTTAATTAGCAAAAGTTTTTAAAAACCCAATTCACCCCCTTTTTGGGTTGAAACCTCATTCTACAATTGGTATCAGAGCCTCGTTATCAATTTTAGGCTTAATATCGTTGAGTTGATCCGATGGCAGCAAATAGCCATTATGAGGGATACTCGTATACTAGGCCTCCCTTGTTCAATGGCTCCAACTATAACTATTTGAAAAACAGGATGAAAATATTTGTTGAAGGACAAGATTATAATCTATGGAGAGTCATTGAAGAGGGACCTAGAATTCCATCAAAGAAAATAACTATTGGAGAAATCAATCATACAATGCCTAAACTCAAAACTGAGTATAATGATGAGGATTGTAGAATGATGTCTCTCAATAGTAGAGTCACAAGTATTTTACATTGTGTTTTAGATATATTTGAATACAATAAAATCTCTGTATGTGTTTTAGCTAAGGAAACATGGGATAAATTGCAAGTTACATATAAAGGAACTAGTGAGGTTAAAAAATCAAAAATCTATATGCTAGTGTCTGAATATGAATATTTTAGAATGTCTCCTAACGAAACAATTTATCAAATGCACTCACGTTTCACAACTATTGTTTAATGGTTTGAAGCTTCTTGGTAGGAACATTGAGGAGTTTGAACTAATAGGAAAAATCTTAAGATCTTTGCCACCCACTTGGAAAGCAAAGAAGATGGCCATCACGGAGGCCAAAGATCTCGACAAACTTGATGTTGAGACACTTCTTGGGTCATTATTGACATATAAGATGGAAGAAATGAATTCCATTGTCAATGATGATGAGAAGAAGAAAAAGGTGATTGCTCTCAAAGCCTCTACATACAACAGAGAAGATGAATCGGAAGAAGAGGCAGAGAGCAGCGAAAAAGATGGTGAGATGGCTTTAATCACCAAACGGTTTCACTGGTTCTTGAAGAAAAGCAAGAAACCTTACACAAATGATCCCACTTCAAAAAGGGAACCACTTGTGTGTTAAGGATGAATGAAACCTGGTCACATCAAGGTCGATTGTATGGTTACAAGCAAACCGTACAGGAGCTTCAAGAAGAAAGCTATGATTACAACTACTTGGAGTGATGATGAAGAAGAAGAATCATCGGATAAAGAAGTCGGATTTGAAGAAATTGCCAACCTATACCTTATGGCAATTGATGATGAAAATGAGGTATTATCTTCCCCCTCTTCTAAAAATAACATTGTTAGTAGTAGTGAAGAATTGTTAGAAGTCATAAATGAAATGCGTGATGAATTGAAGAAATTCGATACTAAGAACTCAACTCTTAAGAAAGAGGTATCATCTCTTCTAAAGAAATAATGAGTCTAAGAGAAGAAAAAGATAAACTATCTTCATTGCTTTATGATTCTTCTCAAGATTTCCGAACAGATGAAAATTAAAATTTAAAGAATAAGATATTAGAATTGAATGGCACTATATCTAGACTCATGCTAGGAAAAGAAAAGCTTAATGAAGTGCTTTCTTGCCAAAGATTAAGTGGAGGAAAATCCGGATTAGCATACTCTCCATTAGGTAAGCAAAAATCAAAAGAAAGCTTATTCATGAAAGCCTCATGTGTGAATGAAGCTTTTACTTTAAAGATCACTAGCAAGGTCAAAAACACGCCCTCAATGAATGCTAGCATGTCTAGAAGTGCAAATTCGAATGCATATATGAAAATGAAAAATCCTGGAAATACTTATGCTTATATGTATGCTCATTCAAGAAATGCTTATACACATCCTAGGAATAACCATCATGTGCATCCTACAAACAAAATGCATAATCAAAACTTGCATCCTGCACAAGCATATCCTAGGAATTACTATCATGGTTATTCTAGAAATAATATGCATACTCATGAAAATGCAAGCATGTATCCTAGAAATCATCTTCATACATTTTCTAGAAATGACATGTATATTAATATTCCTCACAATAGAAACATGTATCCTAGGAACTCATATCCTACGCATTATAGGCATGCACAACTAGATACTCCTAGAAATTTCAATAACTATTATCCTAGGATTGTGCATTATCAGCATGTCTATAGATCACCATTTGTTGTTAAGAAAGTATGGGTCCCAAAAGGAACCATATTTTCAAAGACTAACCCCAAAGGACCGAAGAAATTTTGGGTACCTAAAAATGCCATTGTGTATCCTTGTGTGATGTAGATATATCTCCACGCTAAGGAAAAATGTAACTGTTGGTACCTTGATAGTGGATGCTCAAAACACATGATCAGTGATAAAAGTGTATTCACGGAGCTAACCCTAAGAGATGGTGGACTTGTCACCATTGGAGACAACACAAAAATAAAGATCATTGGGCATGAAAAAGTTGGCAATGATTTCTCAACCATAGATAATGTATTGCTAGTATAAGGCCTTAAGCTAAATTTACTAAGTATTAGTCAACTTTTTGACAAAGGCAACAAAGTCACATTTGAAACCTCTCATTGTTTAGTTATAGACATAAAGAGTAACAAGATCAAGTTTGTTGGCCATAGACATGAAAATGTCTATATATTTGATTTAAAATCCTTGAATTCTGCAAATGAAAAATGTTTTCCAGCAATTAGTGAAAATCCATGGCTATGGCATAGAAGGCTTGGTCATGTGAACATGAATTTGCTTAAAATCGTTTCTAGAAAAGATTTAGTTGTTGGACTTCCCAAAATCAATTTTGAAAAAGACAAAGTGTGTGATGCTTGTCAAATGGGAAAACAAACTAGAATTTCTTTTAAATCAAAGAATGTAGTCTCAACTACTAGACCATTGGAACTTTTGCATATGGACATATTTGGTCCAATAAGTACCATTAGTCTAGGTGGCCATCAATATGCTCTTGTTATTGTTGATGACTATTCAAGATATACCTTTGTTATCTTTATTGCTTACAAGGATGAAGCTTTCAAAGGATTTGAAATTTTTTGCAAAAAGGTTCAAAATGAAAAAAGAATTTTTATATCAAGCATAAGAAGTGATCATGGAAAAGAAATTGAAAACCAAAGTTTTTCAAAATTTTGTGATGAAACTGGAATTGATCACAACTTTTCAGCTCCTAGAACTCCTCAACAAAATGGAGTTGTTGAGAGGAAAAATAGAGCTCTAGAAGAATTTGCAAGAACAATGCTTTGTGAAAATAGTTTACCAACATACTTTAGGCTGAAACAGTAAACACTTCTTGCTATATCTTGAATAGAATTTTAATTAGGTCTATGCTTGATAAAACTTCATATGAATTATGGAAAGGTAGAAAACCTAATATCTCATATTTTCGGACATTTGGTTGTAAATGCTTCATCCTAAATAACAATAAAACTAACTTGGGTAAATTTGACTCTAAGACCGATGAAGGGATCTTTTTAGGATATTCAACATCTAGCAAGGCTTATAGAGTCTTCAACAAGAGAACTCTAGTGGTAGAAGAATCCGTATATGTAACTCTTGATGAGTCTAACTGAATTAGTAGTAGAGAAGTTTCTTTTAATGATGATGCAGATTTTATTCCAAGAACAGAAACACCTATTCCCATTGTTGACCCAAAGGAGAGTCCACCTCAAACAAATGAAGATATGTAACTCTCAAATTGGACCAACGATATACAGGCCGACAAGAGGATAGTTTTCCCAAAGATTGGAGGTATGTAAATTATCACCCGATTGATCAAGTGATTGGTGATCCTTCACAAGGGATAAGAACTCGTTCCTCTATTAGAAATATTTGCAATTATGTATCTTATTTGTCTCAAATTGAACCTAAGACATTTATTGAAGCTGAAAAGGATAATGATTGGATAATTGCAATGCAAGAAGAAATAAATCAATTAGAAAGAAACAATGTTTGGAATCTAGTTCCTAGACCTAAGAATCATACAATAATAGAAACTAAATGGGTATTTAGAAATAAGATGGATGAAAATGGAATAGTAACTAGGAACAAGGCTAGACTAATTGCTAAGGGATATAATCAAGAAGAAGTAATAGACTTTGATGAGACCTATGCTTCCATAGCTAGATTAGAAGCTATTCGAATGTTATTAGCCTTTGCATGCTTTAATAAGTTTAAGTTATTTCAAATGGATGTAAAAAGTGAATTTTTAAATGGCTTTATAGAAGAAGAGGTTTATGTTGAGCAACCTTTTGGATTTGAGAATCTCAGTATTCCAAATCATGTCTACAAGCTCTCTAAGGCTCTATATGGGTTGAAGTAAGCTCTAAGGGCATGGTATGAAAGACTAAGTAAATTCTTAATAGACAATAATTTTATAAAAGGTAAAGTAGACACAACCTTCTTCACAAAAACTCACATAAATGACACTCACTAGTGCAAATATATGTTGATGATATTATATTTGGTGCTACTAATGAATCTATGTGTCAAGAGTTTGCCAATTGAATGCAAGGTGAATTTGAAATGAGCATGATAAGAGAGCTTACCTACTTCCTTTGACTTCAAATCAAACAATTGAAAGGAGACATCTTCATCAATCAATCAAAATACACTAAGGACCTACTAAAGAGGTTCGGGATGGAAAACTCAAAGCTACTTGGTACTCCTATGAGCACATCTACAAAACTTGATCTTGATGAAGGAGGTAAGTTTGTAGATACTAAACATTATAGAAGCATAATAGGAGCTTTACTTTATTTGACTGCAAATAGACCTGATATAATGTTCAGTGTATGCATGTGTGCTAGATTTTAGGCTAATCCAAAAGAATCACATGTAGTTGCAGTAAAAATGATCTTTAGATATCTACAAGGAACTCAAACCATAGGATTATGGTACTTTAGAGATTCATCTTTTGAGCTTGTAGGATATTCAGATGCTGATTTTGCTGGATGTAGGTTAGATAGAAAAAAAAAAAAGTAGAACATGTGAATTCTTAGGTGCAACGTTAACCTCTTGGTTTTTCAAGAAACAAAACTCAGTTGCACTATCAACCGTCGAGGCAGAATATGTAGCAGTTGGAAGTTGTTGTGCTCAAGTGTTATGGATGAAACAACAACTAGAAGACTATGACATGATATTTAAAAGTATCCCTATACATTGTGATAATACTAGTGCTATCAACCTAACCAAGAACCCTATTCAGCACTCTAGAACTAAACACATAGAAATTAGACATCATTTCTTAAGAGACCATGCTCAAAAAGATGATATACCTTCAAAAGATCAAATAGCTGACATTCTTACAAAACCTCTAAGTGAAGCTAGTTTCTGCAAAATAAGACTGTTGATAGGATTGTTAGATTATGATAAACTGTATGTCTGATTGCTTCTTCATTCATCATAATGCATACTTGACATCTAGTGAAAGAATATTAATCCACATTTAATGTCTCCCTCACTCAAGATGGCATAGATAAACAAATTTCGTGCTAAGTCCCAAAGATTGGAAATTTTATAAACAAATTTCGTGCTAAGACTCAAAGATAGGAAATTTTCTTAAGAGTCCAGTCGACTGGTAAGTCTCTGCCTATTCTTCCAGTCGACTCGTAAGGTTATACCAGTCGACTAGACCTTGTTTGGAGCCATTTTTTGAAATTCAGTTATCAACCCAGTCGACTGGTATAAATTGCCCAGTCGACTGGTATCTGTTTGCCAATTCATCCAGTCGACTGGTACCCTGACCCAGTAGACTGCTCTGCAAAACTCTTCATCTCTGCAAAAGACCCAGTCGACTGGTACCCTAACCCCAGTCGAGTGGTATCAAGATTCTATAAATAGGCTCTTCATTTTTTCCAAATTTTTACGCCATTTTCAAAAAACCTAGATTTCTCTCTCTACAAAATCTCATCATTTTGATAAAAAAACAAAATCATCAAAACACTACCTAAACACCTCGATCTACTCATCCACACCATCTATTTCAACTTTCTACTGTTGAAATCTCTCATTTCCACTTAAAACCCTCTTTTACCCAAAACTCTCATTTCTATCAAAATGTCCGATAGAATCCAGATAAACACCACCGTTGGGGACCACATGCACCTACGAGGCCAAGGTCCACCAAATTCGGAGTCACAGGGGAAGGGCGTGGCAGGCTCATCAAGCAAGAATCCCATAACAGAGCTTGATTATTCTCTGTTTTCCAGCCCGGCAGTGAAGGACAGGTATACCTCTATCATTCGGCACAAGAAAATCATGACGGGTACAGTTGTCGACTTCGACTCTATTCGTCATGGTAATTTCGATATATTACCTGCCTTCGAGGCAATAAACTTGACCCCATTGGTCAAGATACATGAGAAGTACTACTCGAGATTGATTCACTAGTTCTATGCGAACTTTGTGAAACCCAGTCCATTGGCTCTGAGGTTCAGAACCAGTGTTATGGGTATGGAATTTGAGGTCAATACTGACCTCTTGATGAGCATCTTGAGGATCCTTGTGGGAGGGATCCAATGGAGTCTGGATGGATGGCCAGATAATTTCGAGTTTGAGGAGGCATGTCAGATAGTTAGGGGCAACCTTAACATTGTGTTTCGACCCACTACATTTTACACATGTAGTGACATGCCCCTAAACTTGAAATTGTTCAATCTCATTGTGAGTTGGACCATCCACCCGAGACTAAGGAGTCGCGGGTATCTATCTAAGATAGATATCATATCGATTTGGTGCCTTAAAACTGTGCACCACTTTAATATCTACCCCCTACTGCTTGCCAACATGATTAATGGCGAAGCAAACGACTCTAGATGCCTTCACTACAGGATGCTCATCACGCTCATCCTACAGCACTTCCGAGTGCCTTTCCCCGCCTCCGAGGCTCAGGACATCGGACTCAAGGACATCATCAATGTCTCCTCGCTGAAGAAGATGGGATGCACAGTCTGAGATGACTTCATCTACTCCAAGGCCAAGAAGCACATTCAGATTGGAGAGGACGACAACATTGATGATGAGGACGAGGGTCTAGCTGTTGCTGCTGCTATGGATACAGACAACTGATCACCTCCTATGGGTGACTCGAGTGCTGGTCAAGCTGGCTATGGCAATCTCCTTCAGGCTATCACGAGCCTCCAGCTGACCATGCAATCCGAGTTCCAAAGCCTGAGCTCTACAGTCGAGAGCATGCATCATGACCTCCGCTCTCTCCAAGATGACTTCGAATTGCAACGTGAGCATACTAGGGGCTCTCTAGCTGAGCTTCGGGATCTTGCTCGTGGCAGCTCTGACTCTCCTGCTCCCTGAGTCGTTTTCTATCTTCCTTTCAATGTACTTATTGTTATAGATTTTCATTGTTCTTAGCACGAACATATTTTCATATTTTATTGTATTTGCACTTCTGTTTCGGCTGTACGAGACCTATTTTGTATAGACTATTGTTATATATGATGATGGTTCATGCTTAAACTTATTTCATGTACTTGTTTTACATATGTGTAATATAGTTGCATGTTTTATATCTCTTAATATTCGGATAAATGCTTTAAAACTGTTTTTGCATGTATTGAAACTTCTGGTTCTTCTCGGGAAGGCTTTCGAACTCCGAATGATGCCAAATTTTCACAAACAAGTTCATTTTTGTATGCTCTTCATTCTATGGTACTAAATAGCTTATTTTTTTGTTTATTACCGTTGTCAAAACGGGAGAGAAAAATAAGAAAATGTGAAAACCTACTGTAAACTCAAACTAGTGCATAGATTTAGAGGGAGCATTGCTCCAAAGATCTTGGTATATGCTTATAAATGTTGAGTTGATTGGGTAGGCTACATATAAATTGCTTTTGATCCTTTTACAAGTTGGTTTTATTAAAAAAACAGAGGAGACTCTGTCTGATTTTCTTCAAAAATCCAACACTTAGTTTTTTAAAAACAGTTTTCTCTCATTAGTTTTGTCATCATCAAAAAGGGGGAGATTGCTGACCCTCACCTATATTTTAATGATGACAAAACACAACTCTTATTGTACCAACAGTGCTATCTAAGTGTGTTAAGCCATAAAAGCATTCAACCAAGGATCAAGGTGCAAGAACTCAACTCGAATCAAAAACCAAGTCAAGATAGAAGATCTAGTATAGGGACAAGGTATTTAAACAAGTTGTAAATCTCACTTGTTCAGGTAAAAAGCTTGTCTTATGGCTCTTTTTGAAAAAGCTTTTTTAAACAGAACTTTTCGAACAAATGTTTTAAGTTAAAAACATTTCAAAACATGAAAACTGGGTTGTTAAGCAATCTAGTCGATTGGGTACTTATACCAGAAGACTGGTATAAGGGACAGTATGTCCCCAATCGACTAGGTCACACATACCAATCGAGTGCTACTTTGGGCAGAAGGTTCTCAGTCGACTGGTAAGTCATACCCAGTTGACTAGTACCTTCAATAGCCTTAAAAATGTGATTTTTAATCTTAACCCAGTCGACTGGTACTAAGACCCAGTCGACTGGTAGCTCAAAAATTATGACCATTGAGACGTGAGATTTCAGCACAACTTGCACCAAAACGTACCAAATCAGTACAGAACGGGCATATTACATCAAGGCTATATAAACCCACTCTATTGAGCATTTCAAAAGATAAGAATACACATTCAATCAAGTTTTTACTCATTGATACACAAAAGCTTTGAAATATTCATTATTGAGCCATTCTTCAAGCTTTACCTTGAAAAAGAGATATTATTCAGTTGTATAAGCTTTCATTGTTGTCTCTCTACCATTTACTTTACAACATTTATTGTAAAGAGGTTAGCTTCCGAAAGGAAGAGATTAGCTTCCGAGAGGAAGAGATTAGCTTCCGAGAGGAAGGGATTTTTGCTTCCGAGAGGAAGGGAGTTTGCTTCCGAGAGGAAGGGATTGATTGTAAGGTTTGTGTAACACCTGTGAAGTTGCACGACTAAGTTTCTTAGTGGATTACTTCAAGGAGGTTCCTTGAAGAGAATGGACGTAGGGTCGGAACGAATACGATATTGTCGAACCACTATAAACTAAGTTTGCATCCTCTATTCCTTAAACTCTTTATTTACAGCACATATTACTTGTTTATATGCTTGTGGTGTTATCTGTTTTATAAATTTGTGTTTATTTAGCAAAAGTTTTTAAAAACCTAATTCACCCCCTTTCTTGGGTTGAAACCTCAGTGTACAGTAATGATTCATATAGACACCTAACTGGTAATGATTCATATAGACACCTAACTGGACCTACATATATTGCATATCTTTGGTAGAGAAGTGGAAACACTAATCAAATAAATCATACAACATTGAAATTTCAACAAATGTAAAGGAATCATGTTTTTAAACAAAGTATGAACAGATCAAATCTTTTTCACTCTTTTTTTAAACCAAGATAACATTTAACTTAAATCAGCAACGAAGCTGGTAAGTTATTCAACACCAACACTCAACTGATTTACTCATTCACAGAACCCATAAGAATCTTGGCCTGTCAAGTTGGAATCAGTTCTATCAAAGAAATCAAAAGGATCTATCATCAATGATTCAAGATCTTAAAAAAATAAGTAGGTTCAAAGAAGGAAAATCAAATCTGTCCATAAATACAAATCAGTAAGTACATATTTATGCACATTCATTTGACTTTTGAAAGAAATCTCAAAGTAGTTAAAAAAATATAATAATGACATTTGCCAGATATATACTCATATGGAAAGCAGCAGTAGTGATGGTATAAACATGCAAGATATAGAAAGCAGCAGATCAGAGTATTTTCCATTTAAAGGTTGTCCTAAGAAGAAACTACCATATAACAACACTACTACTGACTTGGGTGAGCTTCAAGCATTGGCACTTAGGATGATGAGGAACTGAAAAGGGACATCATGGTCCTTTAGTTGAATGTGATGTCTATGATCGTTTTCTGGTATGATGGCGAAAGCAGCAGATCAGAGTATTTTCCATTTCTGGCTTTTTCATAATTAGTTTAATTCGATAAGCCTAATAGTGGCAATATTTTCCTTTTCTGTTCATTCCATCAAAAAGTTTTGTTTCTATCTACTACATTAAAACCTGTTGCTCTCACATTTGTCTAGCTCTAGCTCTCTCTCTCTCTCTACTAGCTAGGGTGGTTAAATGATTTTATGAAGATAGTTTGTTTTTTATTCTGATTACTGATCAATAATTTGCTTAGGGGACCTATATAACTTGCAAGGTTGGTTAAGCTTTTCTTTTCTAGAGCATGGTGTCCTTTCTTAAGGGATAATTAATTAAACTAAGAAGCTTTGGTTGTATATATTTTGAATGTGAATCCCAAGGTCAAGTCTAGCCTTGAGTGGATCTGAAATGTACAGACCAGTAAATAAAAACACCAAAATAAAGGATCTGAAATGTATAGCCTTGAGTGGATGAGGAATGAGGGCATGATGACTAAAATAGGGTACCTGGTACTTCAATCGAATTTCCCACTTTGATAACCATTTGACACATTTTCTCACTGATTTTTCAAGAAGAGCTCTAAGCCCATAGAAGGGTTCTAATATCTCAATCCAAACTCAAACTCAGAAAAAAAATGTAGGGGGTTTAATTACTTGAAAGCTCCATATAGAAAGCAACACTGGCTAGTTCAGGAAATGAAGCAACCACAAACGGTGCTGGGTAAAATTTGAGAAATTGAAGCTATTACTATTATGCAGAGTTAAATTTATAAAAAAAAAAAGATGCATACTTACTGTGGAAATGCTATGATTTGCAATCTGAACATGTAAAAAGTGAAATAACATTGAGCTTTGCAGGAAGAGTAGAAGAAGTGAAGGCGTTGAAATATCAAATATGATAACCTTCTCAACCATCTAGAACCTCTTTAGAAGCGCATGCAGCCAATTTTTATGGAGCCTCAACCTTTACATTACAGACAGAATTAAAGCATCTTGTTAATCAATTATGGTAAAGAAGTTTTGCAGGAAAATAGGCAGAGGTAGAAGTGGGAAATAGTTGAGTTATCAATATGATAACTTCTGGTAATCACTTAAAAACTCTATTTCACAGTGCATATAGCCAACTGGCTACTCACTATACTAAAATAAAGGAAAATATTGGATTCCGTTTAATGATAAGCATTATTATTATCTAAGCTAAAAGGGTAAAAGAAAGAAAGTTTTCCAGGGCTAGATGATTACAAATACTCTTACTTCATGATTTCTAAAGAACAGATTTCAATTATGAAGAAAATGTCATTTTCTACCGAAACTATTAGAACTACAGCTCCTGATATGAGTTTCCTAAATTGATAGAGAGGTTCCATTTCCCTTTCTCATTCTAATGAAACTTGAAACATCAACAAAGACTTAAGACCTACCTATTTATAAATTATTACATAATTAGCTCTAACTGTAATTGGGTTTCTGATTTTTCACATATTTTCAATGAATAAAATTTATTTTTGTTGTGTATAAGTTTTCCGTATTTTCTTTCTGCTTCCTAGTTGGGGAAGACAACAAATCAAGACTTGATTCTTAACCATTGACGGTTCAAAATCTTCTAAGATACCATGTTTTGAGCACTTTCTAAAAGCAAATAAAATGAAGAATTCTCCATAAGTCAACAAAGAGGAAGTGAATTAAACAATTTATCAGCAAACAAGAAATCATCAGGAATTTCTCAAATTAACAAAGCCTCTGTCTCTGGATAAACAGCCATAGAGAAATACAACCATACTAGTGGGCATAACCTCCACCCACAAAGCGATGATTTGTTCCTTCTTCAACTCCCTCAGCCCAGCAAACCAAAACTCACAAAATTAATACCCTATAGGCTATACAGTATATAATACATCGATCCCCTCTAAAAGTACTCAAACCAAAGACATAAAGCAGAAGCAAAACCAAAACCAAAACCAAAACCAGTAAAGAACTAACACAAAAAGTATTTGGGTAATCAAGTACCTGTTGTAATTTGTGGAGGAGAGACGGACCTCAAGGAAAGCTGGAAAGGAAGCTTGGTTTGCAATGGAGGAAACCAGAGAGAGAGAGCGAAAATTTTAGGGAAAAGCATGTACGGCGCGGCAAGGAACGGGAATATGTGAAATTTTTTATCATATTCTGGCGCTTTGAAGCGCCGAAATATGAAATGAGCATATATCGGCGCTTAAAAGCGCCAGAATATGCTCATTTCATATTTTGGTGCTTCAAAGCACCGGAATATGAAATGGGTTTCAAGCATATTCCAGTGCTTTTAAGCGCCGGAATATACTCGAAACTCATTTCATATACCGGCGCTTGAAAGTGCCAGAATATGCTCCTTTGCATTCCGACTCTTGAATATGAGAATGAAGAGGTTAGGGATTGATTTTTAAAGCTGCCACTTAAGGTGTGCCTTACTCATTCTACGACTATTGAATATGAGAATGAAGAGGTTAGGGAGTGTGTAAGGTATTTGGAAGCTACATCATTATTTCATCCTTCCATAAAGCCGAAATTGGAAGAGCTAGGTTCATCTATGCTAACATCTTCAAGTCAGGAACCGCCCAAACTTGAGCTCAAGCCGCTTCCATCAAATTTGAGGTATGCTTTCTTAGGCCAAGACTCTGCTTTTCCGATAATTATTAATGGTTCTTTAAGTGTTGTAGTGGAAGAAAAGTTGCTAAGAGTTTTAAGGGAGCATAATATGGCTTTGGGATGGACAATCTCGGATATCAAGGGAATTAGTCATTCTATTTGTATGCATAGGATTTTAATAGAGGATAGTTTCAAGCCGATAGTTCAACCGCAACGGAGATTGAATCCATCAATGCAAGAAGTAGTGAATAAAGAAGTATTGAAGCTCTTAGATGCTGGAAATATCTATCCAATCTCAGATAGTGCATAGGTGAGTCTGGTTCAAGTGGTCCCAAAGAAAGGAGAAATAAAAGTGGTAAAAAACGTCAACAACAAACTTATACCGACAAGGACAGTCACGGGATGATGAGTATGCATAGATTATCGAAGATTGAATGATGCAACTTGAAAAGATCATTTTCCATTGCCTTTTAACGACCAAATGTTAGAAAGACTAACTGGCCATGCTTACTTATTTTTTCTAGATGGGTAGTCCAGATACAATCAAATCGTAATTGCTCCCAAAGATCAAGAGAAGACTAGTTTCACGTGTCCTTACAGAACTTTTGCATATAAGATGATGCCTTTTGGTCTTTGCAATGCTCTAGCCATGTTCCAGAGATGTATGATGTCCATTTTCTCCGATATGGTGGAAAAACTTATAGAAGTATTCATATATGACTTATCAGGTTTTGGTTATTCTTTTGATAATTGTTTATCTAACTTGTCTTTGGTTTTGCAGCGATGTGAGAAGACTAATTTAGTTTTAAATTAGAAAAAATGCGACTTTATGGTCGAGGAAGGGATAATGCTTGGCTATTGAATTTCTTTCAAGGGAATTGAAGTCGATAGAGCCAAAATAGATGTTATTAACAAACTCCCACCACCGGCCAATATAAAGGGCGTGAGAAGTTTCTTGGGTCACACTAGGTTTCATCGATGGTTCATTAAGGATTTTTCTCAAATTACTAAACCTCTTTACAATCTTTTAATTAAAGATACACTGTTTAATTTTTCTCATGAATGCTTGCATGATTTTTCTCTAGATGCTAGTGATTTTGCTATAGGGGCTCTTTTAGGGCAGAGAAAAGATAAAATTTTAATGTTATTTATTTTACAAGTAAGACTTTAACGGAAGCTCAACTTAATTATGCTACTACTGAAAAAGAATTATTAGCGGTTGTTTTTGCATTTGACAAATTTCGTTCTTACTTGATAGGTTTGAAGGTGGTTGTCTATACTGATCACTTCACTCTTAAGTACTTGCTTATGAAGAAGGATGCTAAACCAAGATTACTTCGATGGATTTTGCTTCTACAAGAATTTGATTTGGAGATCAAGGACAAGAAGGGTACCAAAAATTTGGTGGTAGATCACTTGTCCCGAATTGAGCCTAAGGGTGCAGACGATGAGCAGCAGTAGTCAATTAATAAAAGATTTTTGAATGGGCATTTGACAGTTGTATAGGTTTTTCCACGGTATGCCGACATAGTCAACTACTTGGTGTCGCAAATTCTACCTCCCAGGATAACATATCAATAAAAGAATAAGTTCTTCTCCGACATGATGTATTATTTTCGGGTGGAACCTTTTCTATTCTAGCATTGTACAGATAAGATAATTAGGAGATGTGTACCCAAAGAAGAGATGGAGAGCATACTCTGACATTGCCAATCATTAGAAGTAGGTGGCCACTTTGGTGGAGCAAAAACAGCTGCAAATATTTTGCAATCCGGGTTTTATTGGCCTTTTATTTTTTAAGATTCTTTTAACTTTGTTAATTTATGTGATCAATATCAATGGGTTAGAAATATTTTTAGGAAACATGAGATGCCTTTGAATAATATTTTAGTGATTGAATTGTCTCATGTTTGGGGGATAGATTTCATAGGTCCTTTTCCATCTTTATATTCTAACAAATTTATTTTGGTGGCTATAGATTACGTCTCCAAGTGGGTGGAAGCTATTGCTTTGTCGACCAATGATGCCAGGGTTGTGGTGAATTTTCTTCGAAAAAATATTGTTTCTCGATTTGGCACTCCAAGGGCGATAATTAGTGATGGTGGGAAGAATTTTTGTAACCGTCCATTTGAAGCTTTACTTGCTAAGTATAGAGTTACTCATCATGTGGCAACACCATATCATGCTCAAACAAGTTGCCAAGTTGAGTTGTCCAATAGGGAGTTGAAGCACATACTTGAGAAGACCACTAGTATCTCACCAAAGGATTGGGTAAAAAGGTTAGATGATGCAATATGGGCTTATAGGACCACATTTAAAACACCTATTGGAATGTCACCTTATCAGTTAGTTTATGGAAAAGCATGTCATTTACCAGTGGATCTAGAACATAGAGCATACAAATTTGAGATGGACGAGTTTCGCAATGATGCTTATGAGAATGCTCAGATTTACAAGGATAAAACTAAAAGATGGCATGATAAGCATATTTTGAAAAGGGAGATCAAAGTGGGGCAGGAAGTTTTAATATTTAATTCAAAACTTTGACTTTTTCCTTGAAAGTTGTGATCTAGGTGGTCAGGACCATTTGTTGTGACTCGTGTTTTTTCATATGGAGTTTCTCAATGATGCTTGTGAGAATGTTCAGATAAACAATGATAAAACTAAAAGATGGCATGATAAGCATATTTTGAGAAGGGAGTTCGAAGTGGGGCATAAAGTTTTACTATTCAATTCAAAACTTTGACTTTTTCTGGGAAAGTTGCGACCTAGGTGGTCGGGACCATTTGTTATGACTCGTGTTTTTCCATATGGAGCTATTAAAGTTCATCATGAGACAAAAGAGACATTTAAGGTTAATGGACAGAGGTTAAAGTCTTATGTGGATGAAGAATTTAGCACGCAAAAGGTTTTCATCAATCTCACCAATCCTAAATACTGAATTGGAGAATGTCTTGCTACAGATTTAAAAAAAAAAAAAAAAAGCACTTTTTAGGAGGCAACCCAATTTTTTTTTTATTTTTCTCTTTAATTTTTATTTAATCTTTTTATTTTTATTTTCTCATTCTTTTTTTTAATTCTTCTTTTTCGTTGAAGACAATGTGTTATTCAAGTTTGGGGGAAGGAATTTTATGTTTAGAAAAAGAAATTTAAATTTTAAAATAAAAATATTTTAAAAATATTCTTTGTTTTTGCTTTGATGAACAAAAAGGTCTATGATAAGAATATGGTTGAAATTGATTATAATTTTTGGGAAAAATTATTATTGCTTGAGTCTATTTGTTAATCTCTTACTTAATTTTTCTTAATTTGAGATTTTCTATATTCAATGAATGCTTATCATGATCATTAGTTGTTTTGCATACCTAGAGAAATTGTAAATCGAGATTCAAACCCAAGAGAGGGGGTTTATAGGGCTTTAAAAACTTTTTCTAATTAATGTGCAAGTTTTTTAAAACAGTTTGATAAGCAATGCATATAATCAAATAATATGCTTGTAAATAAAGGAGTTAAGGAAGAGAATATGCGAACTCCATTTATAGTGGCTAGGCAATATCGGAGTCTCTCCGACCCTACGTCCACTCTCTTCAAGGAACCTCCTTGAAGTAATCCACTAATCATTAGTCGAGCAACTTCACGAGTGTTGCACAAACTTTACAAACAATATTTTCCTCATGGAAGTTACAAACAAAGTGTTTAATCTTAAACACTCTAAGAGTTACACCAACTCTTTCCCTTTACAATAAATTGTATTAAATGTAAAGTAAATGGTTGAGAGATAGCAATGAATGCTTTTACAAATGAATAATTTTCTCTTTCAAGAACAAGCTTGAAGAATGTCTAACAATGATTTTTTCAAAGCTTTTGAGAATTAATGAGCTATATGATGAATTGAATGTGCTTTCTTCATTTTTTTAAATGCTCATTGAAGTGGGTTTATATAGCCTTGAATTAATATAGCCGTTTGACATTGACTTGGTAGGTTTGGGGAATTAAATGCTCAAGTCTCGCGTCTCAAACGGTCATATATTCGAATTACTAGTCGACTAGGTCCTTGTACCAGTCAACTGGGTCAAGCGAAAAACGTTTACTTTTAGGTGTAGGGAGAGTACCAGTCGACTGGGTCCATAGTACCAGTCAACTGGAACTAACTGTCTCTTTTCCTAATCGACTGGTATATAGACCCAGTTGATTGGGTTATCCGTCAACCCAGTTTTCATGTTTCAAAACTGTTTTTTGGCTTAGAAACTTTTTAGATTTTAGTTTTTTCAAAACCTTTTGTAAACTAAGCCATAAATCAAGCTAAGTTATTTAATTTAGAGCTTTACACAGTGATTCAATTACCTAAGTAGATATTCTAGATCTTTTGTCTTCTTTTGGTGTCTAAACGTGTTGAGTTCTTGCATCTTGTTTCTGAATTGAATGTTTTTACTGCTTAAACACTTACATAAAACTGGTAGTGTAATTTAAGTAGTGTTTTATTATTATTAAAATCAAATACGAGTCAACAATCTCCCCCTTTTTGATGATAACAAAACCATGGAGAGAACAAACAGTTTTAAAAACTAAGTTTTGGTTTTTTGAAAAATTTAGATAGAGTTTCCTCTGTTTTTCTAATAAAAACAAACATGTAAGCATTCAAATACAGTTGTAATATAGTAATTTCAATCCCAACCAAGTAAGAAAGACTATTTTACACTTTACAACATGTTCCCATAAATTTGTGCCATCTTAGTTTACAAAAGCTTTATAATTGATTTTTCTCCCCCGTTTTGAGAATAGCAGAAAAGGGGGTGTAAACTAGAAAAATAAGCAATTTAATCACAATAGACATGAAGATAAGGTATAAAAAAACTAGGCATCATTTGGAGTTAGGAAGACTTCCTGGAATGAATCAGAAATTTGCACATAAGCTTGAACAGTTAAAGCATATAGATGAGCAAAAAGTGTTCAACCTAAGCAACCATATAGCTTAAAGGTAAAGCATATATGAGCTAAAAGATAAATAACTGATAAGTAAGCATCTATATACAAACATCCATACATCATAAGCTTAAGGAAGCTGTTTGTAAATCGAGTACAAGCATATGAATGTGTATAAAGAAAAGAAATGTTCGTGCTAAAATATCCATGGAGCTATACATAAATAACATAAATGATAAAGGCAAAAGATTCAACGAGTGAGGGAGTCAGAGCTGTCCCGGAGAAGATCTCAAATCTCTACCAATGAGCCTTATGAGTGCTTTCAAAGTAACTCAAAGTCTTCCCTGAGAGTGCTGTTGTCATGATGCATGTGATCAATATTAGTCAGCACCAACTGGAAGCTCTGGTCGACAGAAGAGCTCAAGCTCTGGTCGACAGAAGAGCTCAAGCTCTGGTCGACAGAAGAGCTTAAGCTATGAAAGCCTGACTGCTTGGACAGTTGAAGGCTCGTAATAGCTTGTAGGATATCATTGTGTCCAACCTGACCAACACTAGAGCCACCATGCTGTGGACTTGGGTCAGTGTCCATGGCAGTGGGACGAGTTGCATCATTAGGCATGTCGTTCTCCTCACTATCGTCGTCATCACCGATCCGTATATTCTTCCTAGCCTTAGAATGGACCATACCATCACAGATCGTGCATCCCATCTTCTTCAGAGAAGAGCTATTAATAATGTCCTTGGGGCCAACATTATAGGCTTCGGAGGTAGGCAGGGGGTGTGGAAGTGCTGGAGGATTAGGGTGATGTGCATCCAGTATGGGAGGCACCCAGAGTAGTGTGCTTCGTCATTTATCATATTGGCGAGCAAGAGTGGGTAAATATTGAAATGGTGTCCAGTTTTTAGACACTAGATCAATACTATGTCTATTTTAGACATATAACTCCGACTCCCAAGTCTAGGGTGGATGGTCTAACTCACTATAAGATTGAACAATTTCGAACCAAAATTCCCTCGTACCACTCCTTTGTTTTCCTTTTCAACTAAGACTAATTTTGTCATTTCAATTCAATTTGCAATGGCAATATATCTAGTATTATTATTTTTTACCTTTTTTGGGCTTTAATACACAACCATTTAGATTTTTTTTTTTTTAAGTTGCCATTGATGTTGGCATTAACATCCATAAGCCACTTGTTATAATGATTTCATTAATAGCAAAACAGTAAATTTTACATATTACGGGCAAAAACTTTCTAACAAATATCACCGAAGCAACTTGGTGTCCCAACACCCCAAAAGTCGGGTGTATGTATAACATTGCTCGTGTTGAAAGGGTGAGTAGGCATATGTTTAGCTCTAAGATTTAGGGTTACACGTTTTAGATCAGGCTTCTTTCTCTTCTTTAATTTTATTTATTTTTTGGATTTTTTTGTTTTGTTTTAGCTTTAGAAACTACATTATATTCGTTTGCATGTTTTGTTGAACTATGTAATTCCATGAATACCAAGTTTATGAATAAAAAAGGCAGCTGAAATTTCTCGTTCCAGTAGAACTATGTAGTGTCTGTCTATGGTGGAAGCTGGTGCAAAAAACATGATTATTGAGGATCTTGTCATTGTTATCAATACATGGAGAAAGTCCATATTTTTAATAATTACAATTCGAAGAATACAAATTAAGTTGATGAATAAAAAATTTAACTGAAATTTCTCATTCTAGTAGAACCAGGTCATAAGTGTGTATGCAAGAAAGTATACAATACTCCAAAGGATAAAGTTACTTAATATTATCACATTATTTAGCTAAAGTGGAAGAAATAATCGAAATATAAATCAAACAAAATGATCAAAATATTATGGAGTTGAACCTTGCATCATAAGGTTCTAAGCATCTCAATTTTAATCCTCTTACTATTGAACCAAAGTTTCATCGGGAAGAACTTGAATATATTAGTTCAACAATTTCAGCTTTCACACTCAATACCTCAAATCATATCTATGGAAATTGAAAAGCTGATATCTTTCCTATTTTACTCAAAAAATGAAAAAAGAAAAGAATGGAAGATGAAAGCTGAACTCTTAAAAATCAACCATAAAATTACATGTTTTGAATTCAAATCCAACAAATTACTCCCCATCATGAAGTCTTCAATATGAGGAAATTTAAAGGGGCGTCAAGAATTGCAGAATTTTCCAGTTTTTAAGGAAGAATTTTTATTTATATAGCATCCTTTGAGGGGAAAAAAAATCCTCAAAACTGGAAATTTTTTAATATCTAAGAATCTGAACGTGCCTTAATCGTTTCAAAGAACATCATTCCTAACATGGAATTTTTAATTGAAAATTTGAAATCACTGCCTTGGAGTATATCTCTACTTTCCAACATCTTGCATCGGGATTGTAGAATCAGATTCAGCAAATGCTGTTAACTTAAACCAGAGGGCAGATTCTGTTTTTCATCCATTTGGACACCTAATCGAAGGCTGCAGGCTCCTCATGGATTTCTTTGATAATTGCAGCCTAGTTCATGCTCTTAGACAGATTAACTTTGGAGCTGAATTCTCAGACCTTGGGAGTTGAGCATTAAAACAGTTTCTGATCTATGAATATCCACGTCCAGGCTTAGGACCTGTGCTACTTGGTGATGCCATGAGAGTTGTGTTCCCAAGGGCTTAATTTGTTTCTTGTACAGTATGATTTTGCATTTATTCTCTCTAGTCTTGGCCTTTGGCTTTTTTCTAAAATAAAAAATTTAGTAATCTCTTGATATTAGTTGAGAGGACCCACATCGGTAATGCAGTGAGACTTCTTGATGATCTCATAAACACTTTGAACTAGCACTTTTGGAAGTTAGGCATGTGGTGTAATAAATGTTATCAGAGCCGATTTAAACCGATTATCACATGAAAGTGTGGGTATTTGAGTTGATCACGAATTTAATGTGATATCTTAACCTTAATGGATTGGAATCGTTTTGCCTGAATATGACTGAATTATTTGTCCTCTCTCTGTTGTAAGGAGAGAAATTTGTAACGACCCACATAGAAAAACGTGTTGGTTTTTGTATCTTTTTTTAATGACATGTAAAATATATTGAATGAAAACCATATCATTCCTTTTTTTTTTTTTTTTCCAATTGAGTGTTCAAAACAGGCACTACATAGCTAATCAACATCCTCTGTTTTTGCCAAGGTATATTGCTCAACATCAATCAGAAGCTGTTGACATATAGCTTTGGCAGTACCATAAAATGTACCAACAAAATAAAAAATAAAAGGGAAGAAAAGAAATAATAATTAGTTGATGATAATTTTTGTCGAAGTACAATTATTTCAACGAGAGGGAGTGGGTTGCGACATGTAATGAGAGATGGTATTTGAGTCGTAAAGCCACTTTCTCCATAATACAAAGGTGGTCATGTGAATGAACAATAGTGTTCATGTGATTGAACAATAGTGTTCATGTGAATGAACAATAGTGTTCTTGAAGCCTATAAATAGGCTCTCATTTGTAATCAAATATAAACACCAAGAAGAGTATTAGAGAGAGTGTGAGAGTTTTCTTGAGAGTTACTACTTAGAGAGGAAAATTTGTTCCTTCTTTGTAAGTAATATTTTCCCGATTTTTGATAGAGTTGTTTCTCCTATTACAATAGAGATTAGACAATTGTTATCTCATTGTAATCAGAGAGAAGGTATTGTAATCCCTATTTTACAATAGTGAAATCCTACTACACTTGCCAGTGGTTTTTTACCCCAATTTGTTTGAGGTTTTTCCACATAAAATATTTGTGTCTAGTTTATCTTATTTTTTCTCATTTTGCTTTAGTTGTGTGTTAGTTTCAACCCGGTAATTTTTCCTAACAGTGGTATCAGAGCTATTGGTTGAGGGGTGTGAAGCAGATCATTGTGAACGAGATGTCAACTACAACAAAGTTTGATGTTGAGAAGTTTAACGGGAGTAATTTCTCGTTATGGAAAATGAACTTTAAGGCAATTTTGAGGAAAAACAATTGTTTGGCAGCAATTGAAGAAAGGCTCGCAGAGATCACTGACGACAGCAAGTGGAACAAGATTGACGGCATCGCAATTGCCGATCTGCACTTAGCACTAGCCAATGGAGTGTTATCTAGTGTGGCAGAAAAGAAGACTGCGAAGGAGATTTGGGATACTCTAACAAGACTGTACGAGGCCAAGTCACTACACAATAAGATCTTCTTAAAGATGAGACTTTACACTCTTCGAATGACGGAATCCACGTCGGTGACCAACCACATCAACATTTTGAATGCTTTATTTTCGCAACTTACATTGATGGGTTACACAATAAAGGCATCTGAACATGTAGAGCTTCTACTACAAAGTCTACCTGACTCGTATGATCAACTCATCATCAACTTGACGAACAACATCCTCACGAACTATCTAGTCTTCGATGAAATTGCAGCTGCTGTTTTGGAAGAAGAAACCAGGCGCAAAAACAAGGAAAACAGACAGGCAAGTTTGCAGCAAGTGGAAGCTTTGACAATGATGAGAGGAAGATCAACGGAACGTGGCCCCACTGGGAGTCAGAATCATGGTAGATCGAAATCAAAAAGTAAGAAGAATTTTAAGTGCTACAACTGTGGCAAGAAAGGGCATGTCAAGAAGGATTGTTGGTACACAAAGAAGAGTGGAGTCCCTGAGTCATCAAATACTCAAGGGAATGTGGCAAGTGCCTCAGATGATGGTGAAGTTCTATACAGCGAGGCGACAACTGTAGTTGGAGGCAGAAAGTAGTTCGCTGACGTTTGGTTACTAGACTCAGGAGCAACATGGCACATGACATCTCGGAGAGAATGGTTCCACAAATATGAACCAATCTCAGGAGGTTCTATACACATGGGTGATGATCATGCTTTAGAGATCGCTGGTATTGGTACTATCAAGATAAAGATGTTTGATGGTACGATTCGCACTATTCAGGAGGCACAACATGTAAATGGCCTGAGGAATAATTTATTGTCTTTGGGGCAAATAAATAGTCTTGGATGCAAAACCCATGTCGAAAATGGGATCATGAAGATTGTCAGAGGTGCGCTTGTGGTTATGAAGGCAGAAAAGATCACAGCGAATCTATTCATGCTTAAAGGAGAAACACCGCAGGAAGCTGATGTGTGTGTCGCGTTAACCAGCAAGGGAGAAGAGTTGATGATGATGTGGCATCTCAAACTAAGCCATATGTCGGAACGAGGTTTGAAGATTCTCTACGACAGAAAGCTGCTTCCAGGGCTCAAATCGGTAAATCTACCTTTCTGTGAGCATTGTGTTACAAGTAAGCAGCATAGATTGAAGTTTAGCATATATGATGCTATGAGTAAATGAATTCTAGATTTGATTCATTATGATGTATGGGAATCACCAGAAATGTCCTTAGGAGAAGCAAAGTACTTTGTGTCTTTTATTGATGATTACTCTAGGAGATATTGGGTGTATCCAATCAAGAAGAAGTCAGATGTGTTTTCGGTATTTAAAGACTTCAAAGCACGAGTGGAACTTGAATATGGGAAAAAGATCAAGTGCTTGAGGACAGATAATGGAAGAGAGTACACAGACGGCGAGTTTCTTGCTCTTTGTAAGCGGGAAGGTGTCAAACGACAGTTCACAGTCACATACACGCCTCAGCAAAATGGAGTGGCAGAGCGGATGAATAGAACTTTACAGAAAGGATGAGAGCTATGTTGAGGACTGCATGTCAACCCAACTCTTTTTGGGCAGAAGCAGTCAAAACCGCCTGTTATGTGATAAATCGATCACCATCAACAACAATTAATTTAAAGACACCGATGGAGATGTGGACTGGTAAGCCAACAGACTACTCTACTTTACATTCTTTTGGATGTCCTGCGTATGTGATGTACAATGCCCAAGAAAGAACAAAGTTGAATCCGAAATCTATGAGGTGTATATTCTTGGGGTATGCTGATGGAGTAAAGGGGTATCGCCTGCGGGATCCTACTACTCGCAAGGTTGTTGTTAGCAGGGATGTGATCTTTGCAAAAGATCAACTACTATAAAAAGATTGAGACGATAGCACATCGAAAGAGGTTTCAGAGACTACAACAATACAGGTGGAAAATAATCTGGTACAAGAAACTCCAGTTTCTACTGAAGCAGCACCAGAGCACGAGGTACAAGAACCAGTCGAGTCCGAAGCTCCTAAAGCTCGCCGATCAAACCGTGAGAGAAGGCCACCAGCTTGGCATTCGAAGTTTATCACTGAGAGCAATATTGCATACTGTCTTTTAACAGAGGATGGAGAGCCCTCAACTTTCCAAGAAGCTACAAGTAGCTCAGATGTGTCTTTGTGGATGGCAGCAATGCAGGAAGAAATTGAAGCTCTACACAAGAACAAGACTTGGGAACTGGTACTATTGCCACATGGGAGAAAAGCCATAGGTGACAAATGGGTCTACAAGATCAAGCAGGATAGCAATGATCAAGTGGAGCAGTTTCGTGCAAGACTGGTGGTAAAAGGATTCGCTGAGAAAGAAGGTATTAATTTCAATGAGATATTTTCCCCGGTGGTTCGACTTACAACAATCAGAGTAGTCCTGGCTATGTGTGCTATATTTGACTTACATCTGGAGCAGTTGGATGTGAAAACTGCATTTCTTCATGGAGAACTTGAAGAATAAATCTATATGCTCCAACCAGAAGGTTTTGCTAAAACAGGAAAGGAGAACTTGGTTTCCAGGTTGAACAAATCTCTATATAGTCTCAAACAGGCACCGAGATGTTGGTACAAGAGATTTGATTCCTTCATTATTAGCCTTGGATACAACAGGTCTCAGTTCAGACCATTGTACATACTTCAAAAGGTTTGATGGTGATAATGATTTTATTATCTTGTTGTTGTATGTGGATGACATGTTGGTAGCAGGCCCCAACAGAGATCAAATCCAAAATTTGAAGGCATAGTTGGCTAAGGAGTTTGATATGAAGGACTTAGGACCAGCAAACAAGATTCTAGGGATGCAGATTCACCGAGACAGAAATAACAGGAAGATTTGGCTTTCCTAGAAGAACTACTTCAACAAGATCTTGCGATGTTTCAACATGCAAGATAGTAAGCCAATTTCTACCCCACTTCCTATTAATTTCAAGTTATCATCAAGTATATGTCCTTTCAATGAAGGAGAGAGGAGGGAGATGTCTCGAGTACCGTATGCATCAGCAGTGGGAAGTTTAATGTTTGCTATGATTTGTACAAGACCAGACATTGCACAAGCAGTGGGAGTGGTTAGTCGATTTATGGAGAATCCTGGTGGAGAGCATTAGAATACTATGAAGAGGGTTCTGAGATATATCAGAGGAACCTCAGATGCTGCATCATGTTACGGAGGATCAGATTTTACTGTCAAAGGCTATGTTGATTCAGATTTTGTAGGGGATCTCAATAAAAGCAAGTCTACTACAGGTTATGTGTTTACACTTGCAGGAGGAGCTGTAAGCTGGGTTTCTAAACTGCAGACAGTTGTGGCTCTATCTACAATGGAAGTAGAATACATGGCGGCTACACAAGCTTCCAAGGAAGTAGTTTGGATACAAAGGTTATTGGAAGAGCTCGGGCACAAGCAGGAGAAGATTGTTCTGTTTTGTGACAGTCAGAGTGCCTTGCACATCGCAAGGAATCTAGCTTTTCATTCACAGACAAAGCACATAAGGGTTCAGTATCACTTCGTTCGAGAAGTAGTGGAAGAAGGTAGTGTGGATATGCAAAAGATTCACACCGACGAGAACCTAGCAGATGTTATGACCAAGCCGATCAACACTAACAAGTTTAAATGGTGTAGATCCTCATATGGTCTAGCGGAAACGTAAGCAAGCATGTATTTGGCAAGTGAGGAAGGATGGAAGGATTACGAAAGTGACTTTAAGTGAGAGAATGTAATGAGAGATGGTATTTGAGTGGTAAAGCCACTTTCTCCATAATACAAAGGTGGCCATGAGAATGAACAATAATGTTCATGTGATTGAACAATAGTGTTCATGTGAATGAACAATAGTGTTCTTGAAGCCTATAAATAGGCTCTCATTTGTAATCAAATATACACACCAAGAAGAGTATTAGAGAGAGTGTGAGAGTTTTCTTGAGAGTTACTACTTAGAGAGGAAAATTTGTTCCTTCTTTGTAAGTAATATTTTCCCGATTTTTGAGAGAGTTGTTTCTCCTATTACAATAGAGATTAGACAATTGTTATCTCATTGTAATCAGAGAGAAAGTGTCGCAATCCCTATTTTACAATAGTGAAATCCTCTTACACTTGCTAGTGGTTTTTTACCCCAATTTGTTCGGGGTTTTTCCACGTAAAATATTTGTGTCTAGTTTATCTTCATTTTTCTCATTTCGCTTTAGTTGTGTGTTAGCTTCGACCTGGTAAATGAAGGGGCAATGGACGTTTAGGGCATGTTTGGTTTTAGCTCTTATTACAGCAGCAGGTCATATCCTTCTTTTCAGTTGAACCCACCGATCCCATACAAATGCCCCTTTATTATATCCTTCTGAAACGCAAGTTTGTTGGCAATCTGAGATTGTTGCACACGATCCCACGCATGCGACATCTGGGAAAATTGCAGCTGCTGGCCCTGCAAGTTACGAAGCACAGACTTGAATTAAATTATTACCATCAAGAGGGAAATAAAATAAAACATAGTTAATCTATGTATTTAAATTTAATTACCTGAATTTAAAAGAAAAATCAAAAATAAAAAACCTATGAAGGAATTTTGAGAAATAGATGGAACTTTGCTGGAAGCCATTTTCTGGTGATGAAGTGCTCCTTTCCTTGTTTTTTGATAGGTGGGAGAAAACTTTTGTGTACTTAAATATAATCTGCATCCTTAGTCATTAATTAGATTTTAGATCTTCCCTAAAATGAGTAAGATATCTTATCGGGTGACAATTATATTGCAATATACAAAGAATTACTATTAATGCCAGAGAAATAAATTCAAATGACAAAAATCCCCTCGTACCACTCCTTTATTTTCCTTTTCAACTAAGACTAATTTTGTCATTTCATATCAATTTGCTGTGGCAGTATATCTAGTATTATTTTTTTTTTCCTTTTTTTGGGCTTTAATACACAACCATTTAGATTTTTTTTTTTTTTAAGTTTCCATTGATGTTGACATTAACATCCATACCCCATTTGTTATAATGATTTCATTAATAGCAAAACAGTAAATTTTACATATTATGGGCAAAAACTTTCTAACGAATATCACTTAAGCAACTTCGTATCCCAACACCCCTAAAGTCCGGTGTATGTATAACATTGCTAGTGTTAAAAGAGTGAGTAGGCATATGTTTAACTCCAAGATTTTGGGCTACATGTTTTAGATCAGGCTTCTTTCTCTTCTTTAATTTTATTTATTTTTTGGTTTTTTTTTTTAGTTTTAAAAACTACATTATATTCGTTTGTATGTTTTGTTGGATTATGTAATTCCATGAATACCAAGTTGATAAATAAAAAAGCAGCTGAAATTTCTCGTTCCAGTAGAACTATGTAGCGTGTCTATGGTGGAAGCTGGTGCAAAAAACATGATTATTGAGGATATTGTCATTGTTGTCAATATATGGAGAAACTCGATATTTTTAATAATTACAATTCGAAGAATACAAATTAAGTTGATGGATAAAAAATTGAACTGAAATTTCTCATTCTAGTAGAACCAGGTCATAAGTGTGTATGCAAAGAAAGTATACAATACTCCAAAGGATAAAGTTACTTAATAATATCACATTATTTAGCTAAAGTGGAAGAAATAATCAAAATATAAATCAAACAAAATGATCAAAATATTATGGAGTTGAACCTTGCATCATAAGGTTCTAAGCATCTCAATTTTAATCCTTTTACTATTAAATCAAAGTTTCATCGGGAAAAACTTGAATATATTAGTTCAACTATTTCAGCTTTCACACTCAATACAAGTCATCTGTGGCAACACAATTCTACGTGAGATTTCCACATTTTAATGCATTTTTTCCTAAGGTTCGATAAATCCAATTATTTTAAAATTTTTAGGTATCCGTTAAAATTTGATACTTTCTTTTGGGAAGTTATTCAAGAATACATGTACACATAAACATAGGGTGAGAGAAAGAGATAGTTACATATAAGACTGACTGCACACGCAATTTTCAAAATTTCATTGTTTAACTTTTGAAGTAAAAATTATCTATATAATTTATTATATTATCCAAAAATAACATAACCAACATTTTGAAAGGGAAATTACACTGGAGGTCCTTAAACTATTATCTTCTAACTCTTAAATCATTAAATGCTGAATTTGGCACAAAATGTCCTCAAACTTTCAGTTAGTTGCAATGTTATTTTTTAAGTTAACACAATTCTTATTTTTTCCACTTTGAGATGATTGAATTGACTAAATAATAGTTCTAATAAACTATAAAAAAACATTTGGAGATTATCTAATAATTTTTGAGAAATTTCACTTTTGTTCTATTTTTTGTAGTTTTAAAATTTTTATTAGTAAAAAATAAGAAACTAATATTTTTCAATATAAAAAACTCTTATATTTTTTTGTTATGGTAAATCACATTTATATTTGTGTACAAAAAAATCATGATCAAATTATTTGTGTTGTTAAGTTTTTAAGATGATTTCTTTTATAAATAATGTTTGAAATGGTGCCAAATTCATAGTTTGGGGATTTAAGTACTATAAGATAATATTTTAAGGACATCCAATGCTATTATCCCAATTTTAAATTATCAAATATATAGACACTTTAAACTCCAATATCAATTATCAGATAAGTTTTTGTAAAAATCCCTTGGTTTAAATCCCATATATAAAAATATTTGAGATATTTCGATTGGCAAGGTGCATGTACCTCGAATATAACTTTTAACTTGTTCTCAACACACGCTACACATTGTTCAATGTAATGAAAGAAAATTATCACCCATAAGCATGCAAAACAATAGTAGATCACATACAGTGTCATTCTGTCACCAAGAAATATAAGCAAAAAAATGAAACAAAGTGAGAGGACTATAAGAAATATAAGAAGAAGAAAAAATGAATCAAGGTTAGAGGACTATAAAGTAAAAGAATGAAAAATAATGAAGTTACTCCACGAATTTGAAATTATTGTACAGGGGTTGAGGACGAAATAGAAAAACGTGCGGGAAAAATGGTTTTGGGGATTTGACTGAACAGGAAAGAAAATTATGTGTTTGAGGAAAATAAGGAAATATAAATCAAATATTTCCATTTGAATTAATCAGTGCGGTTATATGAAATTCAGTTTTCCCCAGTGAGTTGATGAAGAAGAGAATGTGTGATTGCAACCTGAAAGCAACAACTTAAAAATAGTCCATGGTATTTCAGAAAAAATCTGACATCCAGTTTGCCATTGTTCCGTAGGAATACAGATAGTTTTATTATTGAGATCAATAGGTTACAAACGTAAACCTATAGATCTATCGTGACAACAAATCATATTAAGTGTTTGTCAAAAGCCCTACTCTACCCATGAAAAGCAATAGCAAAAGCAATCAGGAGATTCTGGACTTGGTTTGCCACATTCTCCACCCATGGGATAGGACGATTCTTTGCAATGTTGATTGCAATCAGGGAATTTTTCACATGGCTCCTGTAAGATCAGCCATTCAGCACCTGGAGGAAGATCTGCATTTGTTTGCCCTGCACATAGAATTTTAGATCATTTAGTGGCACATAAACAATATAAATTAGATTAATAATTAATTTATCAAACATTTGATTGCTTATTCTGACATCCTAACTAATATTTATTGGTTTAATCAACGATCACGTGTGATGGATTCTTAGTCTACCTAAATATTTTTCGTTGAACAGAAGTTATCACGTGAACTTAGAAGAATGACGAGACATAAAAACCCAATGAAGAAGCATTTTGGAGCAAGAGCAACAATATTGCTGGTAGCCATGTTATCTCAAATTTTGTTGTTGATGGGTGAACTGATCGATGATAACACAGATGCCCAAAACATGCCTAGTTATATAGTGCTAGTACTATCAAATATATTATCTTGTGGTGCAGATATGTTTCCTTTTTTACATTGATTCGATTAGATCTCATATATATAATATACCATAACAATTAAAAATTTCCATTTAAATTCAAATCCCATTAATCTCTTTAGTCAACCTGAAATTTTTTTCCTTACATTTCTAATCAAAGTGCAAGTTAGTTTTTTTTTTTTTTTTTTCCATAATCACCTCAACATGAAAGTTAATCCTCCCAAAAACAATGAATTTTATTTTTCAGAAGAGGAAGTCTATATTGAGCTAAAGCTTACGATTCTCTGTTATTTGCAATGCTGGCAGTTACCCTTATAAGCCTGAAAAATAAGAATATTTTGACATATATGTACGCATGTTGCAGCTAGCCTATCGAGCCATTTAATTTGAATGATTATATTATCAGGCTATAAAAAGGGGGGCATATGGATAAGTTAGCCACAAAATAATCATACTTTGCAGCCCAAAAAAAGAACCCAAAAACATGAGAGCTTTCAAAGTCTATTTAGTCTTCTTACTTGCACTGGTACTTATGATAAGTGTAATTTTTACATGATTTTTATTACTCGTTTACTTATTAAAAAAATTCGTTTTCCTTTATTTCTTTTGATTTGACTTTATTTGCTTGTGTCGCACTTTTTCATATTTTGTGTTATATTTCCTTTTAGTTACTTTCCTATTTCATGTTTTCCTAGTAGTAGAAGCATTTCCCATTTCAGTGTCTTTCCTTTTCCTAGGCTGCACTTTTTTTTGTCTTATATTTCCATTTATTTACTTTCCTATTTCATGTTTTCCTAGTAGTAGAAGTATTTCCTATTTCAGTGTCTTTCCTTTTCCTAGAAGGAGTAGTATTATTGTATTTTCCTTTTCCTTTCTACAAGTTTGCCTATATAAGGCCAGCTGTCATTGCCTTGTAAACACAACAGATTTTTCCTAGGCAAGAGAATAAAGAGAGAAGAGAAGGAGGGCGACTACTAAGTCTCAATGAAGAGAGATCTTCAACAATCTTGAATGCTTCATCAACTTATTTCAAGCAAAAGAGTTTTATTCTCTTCTATTTAGTTTTCTTTTGATGCATTCTAATAAGAACATGGTTGATTTCAGATTTGTTATGAACTAATTTTATTTTTCTAGGGCTTTGATGTAGTCTAGCTTTGAACACACAATTTAAATTCCAAGTTATTTTATTTCAATTTTTTTTTATGTTGAGTGTTTATCATTGATCTTATTGCTTACAACTTTCTGGCCAATTATTGTTTGATTTATTGAATCATAATGAAACCGAGAGGTAATTTGTGATTAGATGCTTTTAGGATTAAACATCATTAGTTGAGCGAAAGATAGATATACTTTACCGCAATTAGTGCGATATTAGATTTAGAAAAATCCAAAGAACTTAATGAATCTTCAAATAATTTAATTTATATAGAGATATGATAAATTATTAGGTGGAGATATTTCTAATGTTATTCGAGAGAAAATATTGAATAATTAAGAGATTTATTTTTCATCAACTTGAAAATTTGGAATTTTATAACAAGGAATAATAAATTGTATGGGATTAGCTAGGTGAAATCAAAAGCTCTAGATTATTTTTATTATCTCTAAAACCTTAAGTTTTATTTTTTTTATTTTTAATTTAACTTTGTCAAGAACTTTAGTTTAATTTAGGTGGTAAAGTCAATAAAATTTTGGTTTTATTTCCAAATAGTAAATAATTTGGTAAATTTTTATACTCAATAGCATAATTAGTTCTTGTGGGTTCAACACTTTTTTTTCTTTAAAACTTTACTAGTTGTGATTTTGTTCACTTGCAAATATTTTCACACCAAGTTTTTGGTGCCGTTGCCGGGGACTAATTATTTGTAATTGATATTGATACTAGCTAGATTAATACTAATTCGGATTTTTTTTAGATTGGTGATTAGATCTCAGTTTTAATTTTCTTTTATTTTTATTTCACGATTTAGAAGTGTATGCCCCGACTAAACCATTAGAGTCTACACTTTTTGATCTCGAGATTGAGAGAACTTTGAATCAAATCAAGAAAAAAGAAGAAACAAGAAGTCACCACACCTGCCATCACTATGGCAGATCAGCGGAATGGAGAGGCGAATAGGGCTTTGAGGGACTATGCTACGCCCTCGGTTAATGGGGCTACATCTAGCATAAGGAGGTTGGCTATACAAGCTAATAATTTAAAGATTAAGCCGGCAATAATTCAAATGATACATCAAATTGTTCAGTTTGGGGGGCTGTCGTAAAAGGATCATAATGTTCATATCGCAAATTTTCTAGAGATTTGTGACACCTTCAAGCATAATGGAGTGACGGATGATGTTATTCATTTGAGACTTTTCCCTTTTTCACTCAAAGAAAAAGTGAAAGCCTAGCTGAATTCTCTACCACCTAGTGCCATTACTACCTTGGAGGAGTTAGCACAAAAAATTTTGGCAAAATATTTCCCTGCGGCCAAGACAGCAAAGCTAAGGAATGATATTACCACATTCAATTTGAAAATGAATCTTTGTATGAAGCATGGGAGAGGTACAAAGATTTATTGTGAAAGTGTCCTCATCATGACCTTCCGTTATGGCTTCAAGTCCAAACATTCTACAATGATTTGGGAGCTACAAACAAGTCCATGGTTGATGCAACAGCTGGAGGGCTTTAATTAGTAAAACTTATGAAGCAGCTTATGAAATTTTGGAGGAATTGACATCCAACAACTATCAATGGCCTTCGGAGAGAGCAATGCCAAGAAAGGTGGCTAGAGTTTTTGAACTTGATTCTATTACCACATTGGCGGCACAAATGGAAACTTTATCTAAACAACTAGGTAAGATAAATGTTAATGCTATTCAAACTAATGTTGTGTGTGATTATTGCGCAGGAAATCACTCAAGTATCAATTGCCAATTGGGGAATCTGTTTGCTCAGCCAAATTCTGAAGAAGCTAATTACATGTCCAATTTCTAATGTCAAAATAATCCTTATTCAAAACATTCAATTTCGGATGGAGAAATCACCCCAATTTTCGTGGAGCAACAATCAATGGGTAGCTAAACCACCTCAAAATTTTCTACAGCAAGAAATGAAGCCGACACTCGAAGAGATATTCACGCAATACATGCAACAGACAGATTTGGCGATCCAAACTAATTCGGATTCAATTTGTGACCTTGAGGCTCAAATTGGTTAGCTTTTACACATTCTTACAAAGATGACAGTAGAAACTTTGTCAAGTAATACCGTTATCAATCCTAAGGAACATGTCAAAGCAATAGCATTGAGAAGTGGGAGGAAAATTGAGCAGCCACAAAGAGCAAGTACCAAGCAAGATAAAGCTGGAAATCATGTGGAGTCCGAGGCAAAGATGGAGGAATTAGAGCAGCAAGTGGTCGACCAGCAAGTTGGAAATTCTAAAGCGAATTAAGAAGCTTAAAAACCCATGAATTCTGAGAGTTTATAGCTGAAACTAATTCTCCTTCAATTTATGATCCATCAATTCTTTTTTCCTCAAAGACTTATTAATAATAATAATTAATTAGATAATAATTCTCTACATTTCTTAATATTTTTAAGCAATTGCATATTAATATTCCTCTTATTGAAGGTTTTGAGCAAATGCCTAAATATGCTAAGTTTTTTAAGTATATTTTATCAAACAAGCAGAAGTTGGAAGAGCATGAGACATTGATGTTAACCGAAGAGAGTAGTGCAATATTACAAAAGAAATTGCCTTTTAAATTGAAAAATCCAAGGAGTTTTACGATTCCTTGCACTATAGGAAATTCTTATTTTGATAAAGCTTTAAGTGATTTAGGAGCATGTATTAATCTTATGCCTTTTTTTATTTTCAAGAAGTTAGGTCTTGGAGAAGTAAAGCCTACTATGGTGTCTTTACAAATAGCGGATAGGTCTATCAAGCACCCATGAGGACTCATTGAAGATGTTTTGGTGAAGGTGGACAATTTTATTTTTCCGACGGATTTTATTGTGCTAGATATGGAGGAGGATGAAGAAATACCATTGATTTTGGGGCGACCTTTTCCTGCTACGGGGAGAACTTTAATTGATGTCCAACAAGGGAAACGTTTTTTGAAGGTTGATGATGAGCAGGTTACTTTTGATGTATTTAAGGCTATGAATTTTCCTTCCGAAGTACACTCTTTTTTTTATTAAATTAGTGACATAGACTTAGTGGTGGCCGAGACCTATAGGGATGGATTTTTAAAGCTGCCACTTGAGGTGTGCCTTATTCATTCTACAACTCTTGAATAAAAGAATGAATAGGTTAGGAATGTGTAAGGCAATTGGAAGCTACATCATTATTTCATCCTTCCATAAAGTCGAAATTGGAAAAGCTAGGTTCATCCATGCTGACATCTTCAAGTAAGGAACCGTCCAAACTTGAGCTCAAACCGCTTCCATCAAATTTTAGGTATGTATTCTTAGGCTAAGACTCTACTTTTTCGGTAATTATTAATGGTTCTTTAAGTGTTGTAGAGGAAGAAAAGTTGCTAAGAGTTTTAAGGGAGTATAATATGGCTTTAGGATGGACAATCTCGGATATCAAGGGAATTAGTCCTTCGATTTGTATGCATGAGATTTTAATAGAGGATAGTTTCAAGCTAATAATTCAACCGCAATGGAGACTGAATCCATCAATGCAAGCAGTAGTGCATAAAGAAGTATTGAAGCTCTTAGATGCTGGAAATATCTATCCAATCTCGAATAGTGCATAGGTGAGTCCGGTTCAAATGGTCCCAAAGAAAGGAGAAATAACCATGGTAAAAAATGACAACAACGAACATATACCAACAAAGATAGTCACGGGATGATGAGTATGCATAGATTATCGAAGATTTAATGATGCAACTCGAAAAGATCATTTTTCATTGTCTTTTATTGACCAAATGTTAGAAAGACTCACTGACCATGCTTACTATTTTTTTCTAGATGGGTATTCCAGATACAATCAAATCGTAATTGCTCCCAAAGATCAAGAGAAGACTAGTTTCACGTGTCTTATAGAACTTTTGCATATAAGAGGATGCCTTTTGGTCTTTGCAATGCTTTAGCCACGTTCGAGAGATGTATGATGTCCATTTTCTCCGATATGGTAGAAAAATTTATAGAAGTATTCATGTATGACTTCTCAGGTTTTGGTTATTCTTTTGATAATTGTTTATCTAACTAGTATTTGGTTTTGCAGCGATGTGAGAAGACTAATTTAGTTTTAAATTTGAAAAATTGCCACTTTATGGTCGAGGAAGGAATAGTGCTTGGCTATCGAGTTTCTTTCAAGGGAATTGAAGTCGATAGAGCCAAAATAGATGTTATTAACAAACTCCCACCACCGGCCAATATGAAGGGGCGTGAGAAGTTTCTTTGGTCACACTAGGTTTTATCGACGGTTCATTAAGGATTTTTCTCAAATTACTAAACGTCTTTGCAATCTTTTAATTAAAGATACACTGTTTAATTTTTCTCATGAATGCTTACATGATTTTTCTTATAATGCTAGCGATTTTACTATAGGGGCTGTTTTAGGGCCAGAGAAAAGATAAAATTTTTCATGTTATTTATTATACAAGTAAGACTTTAACATAAGCTCAACTTAATTATCCTACTACTGAAAAAGAATTATTAGCGGTTGTTTTTGCATTTGAAAATTTTCGTTTTTACTTGATAGGTTGGAAGGTGGTTGTCTATACCGATCACTTCGCTATTAAGTACTTGCTTATGAAGAAGGATACTAAACCAAGATTACTTTGATGGTTTTGTTTCTACAAGAATTTGATTTGAAGATCAAGGACAAGAAGGGTACCAAAAATTTGGTGACAGATCACTTGTCCCGGATTGAGCCTAAGGGTGCAGATGATGAGCAGCAGTTGTCAATTAATGAAACATTTTTGAATGAGCATTTGATGGTTGTACAGGTTTTTCCATGGTATGCCAACAAAGTCAACTACTTGGTGTCGCGAATTCTACCTCCTAAGATGACATATCAACAAAAGAAGAAGTTCTTTTCCGACTTGTAGTATTATTTTTCGGGTGGAACCTTTTCTATTCTGGCATTTTGCAGATCAGATAATTAGGAGATGTGTACCCGAAGAAGAGATGGAGAGCATACTCCGACATTGCCACTCATTGGAAGTAGGCGGCCACTTTGGTGGAGCAAAAACAGCGGTAAAAATTTTGCAATTCGGGTTTTATTGGCCTTTTATTTTTAAAGATTCTTTTAACTTTGTTAATTTATGTGATCAATGTCAACGGGTTAGAAATATTTCTAGGAAAAATGAGATGCCTTTGAATAATATTTTAGTGATTGAATTGTTTGATGTTTAGGGGATAGATTTCGTGGGTCCTTTTCCATCTTCGTATTGTAACAAATTTATTTTGGTGACTATAGATTACGTCTCCAAGTGGGTGGAAGCTATTGCTTTGTCGACCAATAATGCCAGGGTTGTGGTGAATTTTCTTCAAAAAAATATCGTTTCTCGATTTGGCACTCCAAGGGGGAAGCATTTTTGTAACCGTCCATTTGAAGCTTTACTTACTAAGTATGGAGTTACTCATCATGTGGCAACACCATATCATCCTCAAACAAGTGGCCAAGTATAGGTGTCCAATCAGGAGTTGAAGCGCATATTTGAGAAGACCAATAGTCTCTCACGAAAGGATTGGGCACCACGGTTAGATGATGCATTATGGGCTTATAGGACTGCATTTAAAACACCTATTGGAATGTCACCTTATCAGTTAGTTTATGGAAAAGCATGCCATTTACAAGTGGAACTAGAACATAGAGCATACAAATTTGAGATGGACGAGTTTCGCAATGAAGCTTATGAGAATGCTCAGATTTACAAGGATAAAACTAAAAGATGGCACGATAAGCATATTTTGAGAAGGGACATCGAAGTAGGGCAGGAAGTTTTACTATTAAATTCAAAACTTTGACTTTTTCCTTGAAAGTTGCGATCTAGGTGGTCGGGACCATTTGTTGTGACTCGTGTTTTTCCATATTGAGTTTCTCAATGATGCTTATGAGAATGCTCGGATAAACAAGGATAAAACTAAAAGATGGCATGATAAGCATATTTTGAGAAGGGAGTTCGAAGTGGGGCAAAATTTTTTACTATTCAATTCAAAACTTTGACTTTTTCTGGGAAAGTTGTGATCTAGGTGGTCGGGACCATTTGTTGTGACTCGTGTTTTTTCATATGGAGCAGTTAAAGTTCATCATGAGACAAAAGAGACATTTAAGGTTAATGGACAGAGGTTAAAGTCTTATGTGGAAGAAGAATTTAGCACGTAAAAGTTTTTCATCAATCTCGCCAATCCTAAATACTGATTTGGAGAATAACTTGCTATAGACTTTAAAAAAAGCACTTTTTAGGAGGCAACCCAATTTTTTTTATTTTTCTCTTTATTTTTTATTTAATCTTTTTTTTTACATCTTGTAGGTTTGCATAAGTTTGGGGGCTTTCCAACGTGTTACATGGTTGCACTTTGAAGGACAACTTTCAATTGGAAATCGAGATAGCATCTCTTAACTTTTCTCATTCTTTTTCTTTTTTATTCTTCTTTCTCATTGAAGACAATGTGTTATTCAAGTTTGGGGGAAGGGATTTTATGTTTTAAAAAAAGAAATTTAAATTGTAAAGTAAAAAAAATTTTAAAAAAATTATTTGTTTTTGGTTTGATGAACAAAAAGGTCTATGATAAGAATATGGTTGAAATTGAATATAATTTTTGGGGAAAATTATTATTGCTTGAGTCTATTTGTTAATCTCTGACTTGATTTTGCTTAATTTGAGATTTTCTATATTCAATGAATTCTTATCATGATTATTAGTTGTTTTGCATACCTAGAGAAATTGTAAACCGAGGTTTAAACCCAAGAGAGAGGGTGAATAGGGTTTTATAAACTTTTTCTAATTAATTTGCAAGTTTTTTAAAACAGTTTGATAAGCAATGCATACAATCAAATAATATGCTTGTAAATAAAAGAGTTAAGGAAGAGAATATGCGAACTCCGTTTATAGTGGTTAGGAAATATCAGAATCTCTTTGATCCCTACGTCCACTCTCTTCAAGGAACCTCCTTGAAGTAATCCACTAATAATTAGTTGAGCAATTTCACGAGTGTTGCACAAACCTTACAAAGAATGTTTTCCTCACGGAAGTTACAAACAAAGTGTTTAATCTTAAACACTCTAAGAGTTACACCAACTCTTTCCCTTTACAATAAATTGTATTAAATGTAAAGTAAATGGTAGAGAAATAGCAATGAATGCTTTTACAAATGAATAATATCTCTCTTTCAATAACAAGCTTAAAGAATGGCTAACAATGAATTTTTCAAAACTTTTGAGAATTAATGAGCTATATGATGAATTGAATGTGCTTTCTTCATTTTTTAAATGCTCATTGAAGTGGGTTTATATAGCCTTGAATTAATATGGCCGTTTGACATTGACTTGGTAGTTTTGGGGAATTAAATACTCAAGTCCCACGTCTCAAACGGTCATATTTTCGAATTACTAGTCGATTAGGTCCTTGTACCAGTCGACTGGGTCAAATGAAAAATGTTTACTTTTAGGCTTAGGGAGAGTACCAGTCGACGGGAACTAACTGTCTCTTTTCCCAGTCGACTGGTATATAGACCCAGTCGACTGGGTTACCCTTCAACCCAGTTTTCATGTTTCAAAATAGTTTTTTGACTTAGAAACTTTTTGTGTTTTAGTTTTTTCAAATTCTTTTGTAAATTGAGCTATAGATCAAGCTAAGTAATTTAATTTAGAGATTTACACAGTGATTTAGTTACCTTAGTGTTTATTCTAGATCTTCTGTCTTCTTTTGGTGTCTAAACGTGTTCAGTTCTTGCATCTTGTTTCTGAATTGAATGTTTTTACCACATAAACACTTAGATAAAACTGTTAGTGTAATTTAAGTAGTGTTTTATCATTATTAAAATCAAATACGAGTCAACAATCTCTCCCTTTTTGATGATGACAAAACCAAAGAGAGAAAAAACAGTTTTAAAAACTAAGTTTTGGTTTTTTGAAAAATTTAGACAGAGTTTCCTCTGTTTTTCTAATAAAACCAAACATATAAGCATTCAAATACAGTTGTAATATTGTAATTTCAATCCCAACCAAGCAAGCAAGACTATCTTACACTTTACAACATGTTCGGAGCAATGCTGCCCATAAATTTGTGCTATCTTAATTTGCAAAAGCTTTATAACAGATTTTTCTCCCCCGTTTTGAGAATAGCATAAAAGGGGGTGTAAACTCAAAAAATAAGCAATTTAATCAATAGACATGAAAATAAGGTATAACAAACTTGTTTACAAAAACTAGGCATCATTTGGAGTTGGGAAGACTTCCAAAAATGAATAAAAAATTTGCACATAAGCTTGAACAGTTAAAGCATATAGATGAGCAAAAAGTGTTCAAACTAAGCAACCATATAACTTAAAAGTAAAGCATATATGAGCTAAAAGATAAATAACTGATAAATAAGCATCTATATACAAACATACATACATCATAAGCTTAAGGAAGCTGTCTGTAAATCGAGTACAAGCATATGAATGTATATAAAGAAAAGAAATGTTCGTGCTAAAGTATCCATGGAGCTATACATAAATCACAAAAATGATAAAGGCAAAAGACTCAACAAGCGGGGGAGTCAGAGCTAACCCGGGAGGAGATCTCAAATCTCTACCAATGACCCTTCCGAGTGCTCTCAGAGTAACTCAATGTTATCCCTGAGGGTGCTGTTGTCGTGACGCATGTGATCAATATTAGTCAGCACCAACTGAAAGCTCCGGTCGACAAAAGAGCTTAAGCTATGAAAGCCTAACTGCCTAGACAGTTGGAGGCTTGCAATAGCTTGTAGGATGTCGTTGTGTCCAGCCTGACCAACACTAGAGCCACCAGGCTGTGGACTAGGGTCAGTGTCCATGGCAGTGGGACGAGCTGCATCATCAGGCATGTCGTCCTCCTCGCTGTCATTGTCATTACCGATCTGTATATTCTTCCCAGCCTTAGAATGGACTATGCCATCCCGTATCGTGCATCCCATCTTCTTTAGAGAAGAGCTATTAATAATGTCCCTGGGGCCGACATCATGGGCTTTGGAGGCACACATGGGGTGTGGAAGTGCTGGAGGATCAGGGTGATGAGCATCCAGTATGGGAGGCATCCAGAGTCGTGTGCTTCGTCATTTATCATATTGGCGAGTAAGAGTGGGTAAATATTGAAATGGTGTCCAGTTTTGAGACACTAGATCAATACTATGTCTATTTTAGACATATAACCCCGACTCTCGAGTCTAGGGTGGATGGTCCAACTCACTATGAGATTAAACAATTTTGAATCAAAATTCCCTCGTACCACTACTTTGTTTTCCTTTTCAACTAAGACTAATTTTGTCATTCCAATTCAATTTGCAATGGCAATATATCTAGTATTAATTTTTTTTCCTTTTTTTGGGCTTTAATACACAACAATTTAGATTTCTTTTTTAAGTTGCCATTGATGTTGGCATTAACATCCATACCCCACTTGTTATAATGATTTCATTAATAGCAAAACAGTAAATTTTACATATTACAGGCAAAAACTTTCTAATGAATATCACCGATTGGTATCCCAACACCCCTAAAGTCAGGTGTATGTATAACATTGCTCGTATTGAAAGGGTGAGTAGGCATATGTTTAGCTCTACGATTTTGGGTTACACGTTTTAGATCAGGCTTCTTTCTCTTCTTTAATTTTATTTATTTTTTGTTTTGTTTTAGTTTTAGAAACTACATTATATTCGTTTGCATGTTTTGTTGTACTATGTAATTCCATGAATACCAAGTTTATGAATAAAAAAAGCAGCTGAAATTTCTCGTTCCAGTAGAACTATGTAGCGTGCGTCTATAGTGGAAGCTGGTGCCAAAAACATGATTATTGAGGATCTTGTTATTGTTGTCAATATATGGAGAAAGTCGATATTTTTAATAATTACAATTCGAAGAATACAAATTAAGTTGATGAATAAAAAATTTAACTGAAATTTCTCATTCTAGTAGAACCAGGTCATAAGTGTGTACGCAAAGAAAGTATGCAATACTCCAAAGGATAAAGTTACTTAATATTATCACATTATTTAGCTAAAGCAGAAGAAATAATCAAAATATAAATTAAACAAAATGATCAAAATATTATGGAGTTGAACCTTGCATCATAAGGTTCTAAGCATCTCAATTTTAATCTTTTTACTATTGAACCAAAGTTTCATCGGGAAAAACTTGAATATATTAGTTCAACAATTTCAGCTTTCACACTCAATACATCAAATCGTATCTATGAAAATTGAAAAGCTGATATCTTTCCTATTTTACTCAAAAAATGAAAAAAGAAAAGAAAGGAAGATGAAAGCTGAACTCTTAAAAATCAACCATAAAATTACATGTTTTGAATTCAAATCCCACAAATTACTCCCCATCATGAAGTCTTCAATATGAGGAAATTTAAAGGGGCGTCAAGAATTGCAAAATTTTCCAGTTTTTAAGGAAGAATTTATATTTATAAAGCGTCCTTTGAGGAAAAAAAAAAAAATCCTCAAAACTGGAAATTTTTTAATATCTAAGAATCTGAACGTTCCTTAATCGTTTCAAAGAACATCATTCCTAACATGGAATTATTAATTGAAAATTTGAAATCACTGCCTTGGAGTATATCTCTACTTTCCAACATCTAGCATCGGGATTGTAGAATCAGATTCAGCAAATGCTGTTAACTTAAACCAGAGGGCAGATTCTGTTTTTCATCCATTTGGACACCTAATAGAAGGCTGCAGGCTCCTCATGGATCTCTTTGATAATTGCAGCCTAGTTCATGCTCTTAGACAGATTAACTTTGGAGCTGAATTCTCAGACCTTGGGAGTTGAGCATTAAAACAGTTTCTGATCTATGAATATCCACGTCCAGGCTTAGGACCTGTGCTACTTGGTGATGCCATGAGAGTTGTGTTCCCAAGGGCTTAGTTTGTTTCTTGTACAGTATGATTTTGCATTTATTCTCTCTAGTCTTGGCCTTTGGCTTTTTTCTAAAATAAAAATTTAGTAATCCCTTGATATTAGTTGAGAGGACCCACATCGGTAATGCAGTGAGACTTCTTGATGATCTCATAAACAATTTGAACTAGCACTTTTGGAAGATAGGCATGTGGTGTAATAAATGTTATCAGAGCCGATTCAAACCGATTATCACGTGAAAGTGTGGGTATTTGAGTTGATCACAAGTTTATTGTGATATCTGAACCTTAATGGATTGGAACCGTTTTGCCTGAATATAACTGAATTATTTGTCCTCTCTCTACTGTAAGGAGAGAATTTTTTAACGACCCACATAGAACAGGCACTACATAGCTAATCAACATCCTCTGTTTTTGCCAAGGTATATTGCTCAACATCAATCAGAAGCTGTTGACATATAGCTATGGCAGTACCATAAAATGTACCAACAAAATAAAAATAACAGGGAAGAAAAGAAACACTAATTAGTTGATGATAACTTTTGTCGAAGTACAATTATTTCAACGACAGGGCGAGGGTTGCTACAAGTAACAACTCGAGATACGATGGACTGGTAAATGAAGGGGCAATGGACGTTTAGGGCATGTTTGGTATTAGCTCTTATTACAGCAGCACGTCATATTCTTCTTTTCAGTTGAACCCCCCGATCCCATACAAACGCCCCCTTTATTATATCCTTCTGAAACGCAAGTTTGTTGGCAATCTGAGATTGTTGCACACGATCCCACGCATGCGACATCTGGGAAAATGGCAGCTGCTGGCCCTGCAAGTTACAAAGCACAGACTTGAATTAAATTATTACCATCAAGAGGGAAATAAAATAAAACATAGTTAATCTATGTATTTAAATTTAATTACCTGAATTTAAAAGAAAAATCAAAAATAAAAAACCCATGAAGGAATTTTGAGAAATAGATGGAACTTTGCTGGAAGCCATTTTCTGGTGGTGAAGTGCTCCTTTCCTTGTTTTTTGATAGGTGGGAGAAAACTTTTGTGTACTTAAATATAATCTGCATCCTTAGTCATTAATTGGATTTTAGATCTTCCCTAAAATCAGTAAGATATCTTATTGGGTGACACTTATATTGCAATATACAAAGAATTACTATTAATGCCAGAGAAATAAATTGAAATGACAAAAATCCCCTCGTACCACTCCTTTGTTTTCCTTTTCAACTAAGACTAATTTTGTCATTTCAAATCAATTTGCTGTGGCAATATATATAGTATTATTTGTTTCCTTTTTTTGGGCTTTAATACACAACTATTTAGATTTTTTTTTTAAGTTGACATTGATGTTGACATTAACATCCATACCCCATTTGTTATAATGATTTCATTAATAGCAAAACCGTAAATTTTACATATTACGGGCAAAAACTTTCTAACGAATATCACCGAAGCAACTTGGTATCCCAACACCCCTAAAGTCCGGTGCATGTATAACATTGCTAGTGTGAGTAGGCATATGTTTAGCTCCAAGATTTTGGGCTACACGTTTTAGATCAGGCTTCTTTCTCTTCTTTAATTTTATTTATTTTTTGTTTTTTTTAGTTTTAAAAACTACATTATATTCGTTTGCATGTTTTGTTGGATTATGTAATTCCATGAATACCAAGTTGATAAATAAAAAAGCAGCTGAAATTTCTCGTACCAGTAGAACTATGTAGCGTGTCTATGGTGGAAGCTGGTGCAAAAAACATGATTATTGAGGATCTTGTCATTGTGGTCAATATATGGAGAAAGTCGATATTTTTAATAATTACAATTCGAAGAATACAAATTAAGTAGATGAATAAAAAATTTAACTGAAATTTCTCGTTCTAGTAGAACCAGGTCATAAATGTGTATGCAAAGAAAGTATACAATACTCCAAAGGATAAAGTTACTTAATGTTATCACATTATTTAGCTAAAGTGGAAGAAATAATCAAAATATAAATCAAACAAAATGATCAAAATATTGTGGAGTTGAACCTTGCATCATAAGGTTCTAAGCTTCTCAATTTTAATCCTTTTTCTATTGAACCAAAGTTTCATCGGGAAAACTTGAATATATTAGTTCAACTATTTCAGCTTTCACACTCAATACAAGAAATTTGTCATCTGTGGCAACACAATCCTACGTGAGATTTCCACATTTTAATACATTTTTTCTAAAGTTTGATAAATCTAATTATTTTAAAATTTTTAGGTATCCGTTAAAATTTGATACCTTCTTTTGGGAAGTTATTCAAGAATACATGTACACATAAACATAAGGTGAGAAAAAGAGATAGTTACATATAAGACTGACTGCACACGCAATTTTCAAAATTTCATTGTTTAACTTTTGAAGTAAAAATTATCTATATAATTTATTATATTATCCAAAAATAACATAACCAAAATTTTAAAAGGGAAATTACACTGGAGGTCCTTAAACTATTATCTTATAACACTTAAATCATTAATTTATGAATTTGGCACAAAAATGTCCTCAAACTTTCAGTTAGTTGTAATGTTATTTTTTACGTTAACACAATTCTTATATTTTCCACTTTGAGATGATTGAATACACTAAATAATGGTTCCAATAAACTATATAAAACATTTGGAGATCATTTAATAATTTTTGAGAAATTTCACTTTTGTTCTATTTTTTGTAGTTTTCAATTTTTTATTAGTAAAAAATAAGAAACAAATATTTTTCACTATAAAAAACTCTTATATTTTTTTCTTATGGTAAATCACATTTATATTTACAAGTGTACAAAAAAAACCATGATCAAATTATTTGTGTTGTTAAGTTTTAAAAATGATTTCTTTTATAAATAATGTTTGAAATAGTTACATTGCAACTAAAGTTTGAGATCATCCGGTGCCAAATTCATAGTTTAGGGATTTAAGTACTAGAAGATAATATTTTAAGGACATCCAATGCTATTATCCCAATTTTAAATTATCAAATATATAGACACCTTAAACTCCAATATCAATTATCAGATAAGTTTTTGTAAAAATCCCTTGGTTTAAATCCCATATATAAAAATATTTGAGATACTTCGATTGGCAAGGTGCATGTACCTCGAATATAACTTTTAACTTGTTCTCAACACACGCTACATATTGTTCAATGTAATGAAACAAAATTGTCACCCATAAGCACGCGAAACAATAGTAGATCACATATAGTGTCATTCTGTCACCAAGAAATATAAGCAAAAAAATGAAACAAAGTGAGAGGACTATAAAAATATAAGAAGAAAAAATGAATCAAGATTAGAGGACTATAAAGTAAAAGAATGAAAAATAATGAAGTTACCCAAAGAATTTGAAATTATTGTACATGGGTTGAGGACGAAGTAGAAAAACATGAGAGAAAAATGGTTTTGGGGATTTGACTGAAAAGAAAAGAAAATTATGTGTTTGAGGAAAATAAGGAAATATAAATCAAATATTTTCATTTGAATTAATCAGTGCGGTTATATGATATTCAGTTTTCCCTAGTGAGTTGATGAAGAAGAGAATGTGTGATTGCAACCTGAAAGCAATAACTTAAAAAGAGTCCATGGTATTTCAGAAAAAATCTGACATCCAGTTTGCCATTGTTCTGTAGGAATACAGATAGTTTTATTATTGAGATCAATAGGTTACAAACGTAAACCTATTGATCTATCGTGACAACAAATCATATTAAGTGTTTGTCAAAAGCCCTACTCTACTCATGAAAAGCAATAGCAAAAGGAATCAGGAGATTCTGGACTTGGTTTGCGACATTCTCCACCCATGGGATAGGATGATTCTTTGCAATGTTGATTGCAATCAGGGAATTTTTCACATGGCCCCTGTAAGATCAGCCATTCAGCACCTGGAGGAAGATCTGCATTTGTTTGCCCTGCACATAGAATTTTAGATCATTTAGTGGCACATAAACAATATAAATTAGATTAATAATTAATTTATCAAACATTTGATTGCTTATTCTGACATCCAAACTAATATTTATTGGTTTAATCAACGATCATGTGTAATGGATTCTTAGTCTACCTAAATATTTCTCGTTGAACAAAAGTTATCACCTGAACTCAGAAGAACGACGAGACATAAAAACCCGATGAAGAAGCATTTTGGAGCAAAAGCATCAATATTGCTGGTAGCCATATTATCTCAAATTTTGTTGTTGATGGGTGAACTAATTGATGATAACACAGATGCCCAAAACATGCCTAGTTATATAGTGCTACTACTATCAAATATATTATCTTGTGATGCAGATACGTTTCCTTTTTTACATTGATTTGATTAGATCTCATATATATAATATACCATAACAATTAAAAATTTCCATTTAAATTCAAATCCCATAAATCTCTTTAGTCAATCTGAAGAGTTTTTTCCTTACATTTCTCATCAACGTGCAAGTTTTTTTTTTTTTTTTTCCGATAATCACCTCAACATGAAAGTTAATCCTCCCAAAAACAATGAATTTTATTTTTCAGAAAAGGAAGTCTATATTGAGCTAAAGCTTACGATTCTCTGTTATTTGCAATGCTGGCAGTTACCCTTATAAGCCTGAAAAATAAGAATATTTTGACATATATGTACGCATGTTGCAGCTAGCCTATCGAGCCATTTAATTTGAATGATTATATTATCAGGCTATAAAAAGGAGGGCATATGGACAGTTAGCCACAAAATAATCATACTTTGCAGCCAAAAAAAAGAACCCAAAAACATGAGAGCTTTCAAAGTCTATTAGTCTTCTTACACTACAAGATAAATGACACATGCCGACGCTTTATTTCCGGTGCTTCATACACGCGCCGCAATATATCCTCCGCCAGCACTTCATTTCTGGAAGCGCCGCAATATGCAAAGAACATATATCGGCGCTTTAAAGCGCCGTTATATGCGAAACCTATTGCATATAGAAGCGCCGCAAAATACCGACACTTAGAAGCTCCAGAATATGAAATGGGTTTCTGTATATTGCGGCACTTTTAAGCGCCGAAATATACTCGAAACCCATTTCATATTCTAGCACATTCCAGTACTTTCAAGCGTCGGAATATGAAATGGGTTTCGAGCATATTCTGGCGCTTTAAGTGCTGGTATATTGCGGCACTTAGAAGTGCCAGAATATGCAATAGGTTTCGCATATAACGGCGCTTTGAACCACCGCAAGGGTTGCGGCGCTTTGAACCACTGAAATAGAAGTTAAAATAGCCGGTGATACGCGCACTTAGTGTGATATCTCACTACCGTCCTCTCCCTAATCCCTCCCTCGATTCAACCTCTCTCTCTTCTTACTACCGCCCTCTACGCTGAGCTCCCACTGCAAGAACACCACCGGCCGTTACAAGTAAGCCTCTATCTCCTCTCATTTTCTAAGAGACGTGTTTGTTGACTAATTATCATGGTATAGAAATAAAAACCAAATCTAATTAAGAGACGTGTTTGTTGGATTTTCTCTCATGTCTTCTTCTTCAATCTCAACATAAACTCAATTCTCTAATCACCATTCACCATTCACAACCGGTATGACCTCTCTCTCTCTCTCTGTAGGATTCACTCTATCTCTGTGTGTTGCATTCTTGGTTTCTATGCTTCTCTTTACCACATTCTTGTTATATTATTCTTGATACTAATACACAAATAATCAATGATACAGCCAAGATCTTTTCATATTAAACTTGTCAAGAATTCATATATATATATATATATATATATATATATATTGAGAAGATGAGTTAGAAACAAACCGGAATCCATTGCAAGCAAGTCTCATTGGGTTGATCTTCTAAGACTACAAGGAGAACCACCTTTGGTATGGGAACCAATCAACTGAATGTTAGAGGGGAGGGAGAAGAACTATCTATTTCAATAAAATTTAATGCCCGTTAAACACCCTTCCCTGATGTCTATTTATATCCCTATGCCTTAGGGACCATAACCCTAACAGTTACCTCACATATGTGCATTGGGTCTTTGGCCCATTAACAAAGACCCATACCACATCGAGCTTCTATACATAAGGTAGCCCATGATAAAGAACCTTGATACTTTGGAGACCCATAAAAATTATATCACTTAATTGGGTCCTTTATTAGATAACGGGTCTACATGTACAATGTTATAACATATCTGAACCCAAAATTCCAACAATCTCCCACTTGGATTACATATGTTATCCTTTATATTGTACATGAAGATAACCTTAATTGAGCTCATTTGTGCTATCTAAACCAAAATATCCAACAAAAATCTGGTCCATTAACCATATCAATGTAGGATCAAAGCGGCCTTTATCACATTTATCGTAACAAGACCCAAAAATGGTCACAACACTAACACAATTAACGACATAGATCTAGTATGGATGTGTAGCATGGAAATTACATGAAACGTGATCTTAAATATGTCAATTTCCAACTGGTCCTCCATATGACTCAAAAGAATCATATGAAATACTTTCAAACATTAAATGCAAAACTGCAATGAAAGTCATCATAGAGTAATCAAAAATATATAATCCAAAGTCTGTGCAGAACAACATAACCATGTCAATTAAGCAAAAGTAAAAGGCCAAATACAAACTCCCACTATACGGGCATATGGTCCAAAAGAACAACACCCATGTGAGCAACATGCTCATGAAACACTATGGGTGACAAACGCTTAGTAAGCAGATCCGCAATCATAGAGTGTGCACTGATATGCTCAATTGACACTTGAGAATTCTGGACTCTCCCTTTGACAACCAGAAACTTGATGTCAATATACTTTGACCTCGACGAACTTCTAAATCGTTAATGGTCTATCAATGCCATCAATCGTGCACAGCCCAGTGATAAAATTTCGCATCTATATTCCCTGATTTGATGCCTCATGGCAAGCTATGAACTCTGCCTCCATGGTGGAAGTAGCTATGAGTGACTGTTTCACACTCTTCCATGATATAACTCCTCCAGCTAACATAAAGACATAGCCAGAAGTGGATCTCCTGCTATCAAGACACCAGGAAAAATCGGAGTCTGAATACCTAACGATCTCCAAAAGATTCGATCTCCGATATATGAGTATATAATCATTCGTTCTCTGTAGATATCTCATAACCCATTTAGCTGCTTTCCAATAATCCACGCCCGGGTTACTCAAATATCTGCCTAGCATTCCAACAATGTACGCAATGTCCGGTCGCGTACACACTTGTGCATACATGAGACTTCCAACATCCGAAGCATAGGGATATTTCTCCATTTCCTTCTTCTCAAGTTCATTTTTCGGACATTGGAGCCAACTGAACTTATCACCCTTTGCCACGGGTGTGTTTCCTGGTGCATAACCACTCATGCTAAATCTACTTAGCACTTTATCAATATAGGCCTTCTGTGACAGTCCAAGTATACCTTTAGAACGATCTCTATGGATCTGTATACCCAAAACAAAGGACGCATTACCAAGATCTTTCATTTCAAATTTACTTGATAGAAATCTCTTGGTTTCATGCAACAGGCCTATATCGCTGCTTGCTAGTAGAATGTCGTCTACATATAGCACCAGGATAATAAATTTGCTCCCACTGAACTTGAGATATATGCACTGATCAACGGTGTTTTCCTTAAATCCAAAGGATGTAATCACCTGATCGAATTTCTGATATCATTGTCGGGATGCTTGTTTTAAGCCATAAATGGACTTCTTAAGCTTGTATACAAGATGCTTTGAATCTTTGGACTCAAAGTTCTCCGGTTGCACCATGTATATTGTTTCTTCAATGTTTCCATTGAGAAATATTGTTTTAATGTCCATTTGATATAGCTCCAAATCATAGTGAGCTACAAGTGCCATAATGATTCTAAAGGAATCTTTCGTCGAAACCAACGAAAAAGTCTCTTTATAATCAATGTCTTCCTTTTGAGTGAAACCTTTGGCTACTAAGTGGGCCTTATACCTTTCAATGTTGCCTTTTGAATCCCATTTGGTTTTAAATATCCATTTGCAACCAATCGGTTTCGCACCTTTGGGCAACTCTACTAAGTCCCAAACACCATTGTCATCCATTGATTTCATCTCATCCTTCATGGCTTCAATCCACTTTTCAGCATTAGGACATTGTTTGACTTGAGTAAAAGAAGTCGGATCATCTTTCAGACCCTTATCAAACTCATGTTCCTGGAGATACACGACATAATCAGTCGAAATCGCGTTTCTCCTTTCTCTAGTGGATCTCCTTAATGGCACTTCCACTTGAGGTTATTTAGGTACCTCTTGATGAACCTCAAGCGGTTCCTGATTTTGAGCAGGCGGCAATTCAGGTTCGTCATATTGCATGAAACCAAGAGATTTCTATCAAGTAAATTTGAAATGAAAGATCTTGGTGATGCATCCTTTGTTTTGGGTATACAGATCCATAGAGATCGTTCCAGAGGTATACTTGGACTGTCACAGAAGGCCTATATTGATAAAGTGCTAAGTAGATTTAGCATGAGTGGTTGTGCACCAGGATAATAAATTTGCTCCCACTAAACTTGAGATATATGCACTGATCAACGGTGTTTTCCTTAAATCCAAAGGATGTAATCACCTGATCAAATTTCCGATATCATTGCCGGGATGCCTGTTTTAAGCCATAAATGGAATTCTTAAGCTTGCGTACAAGATGATTTGAATCTTTGGACTCAAATTTCTCCAGTTGCACCATGTATATTGTTTCTTCAATGTTTCCATTGAGAAATGATGTTTTAACGTCCATTTGATATAGCTCCAAATCATAGTGAGCTATAAGTGCCATAATGATTCTAAAGGAATCTTTCGTCGAAACCGGGAAAAAGTCTCTTTATAATCAATGCCTTCTTTTTAAGTGAAACCTTTGGCGACTAGGCGGGCCTTATACCTTTCAATGTTGCCTTTTAAATGCCGTTTGGTTTTAAATATCCATTTGCAACCAATCGGTTTCACACCTTTGGGAAAATCTACTAAGTCCCAAACACTGTTGTCATCCATTGATTTCATCTCATCCTTCATGGCTTCAATCCACTTTTCAGAATTAGAACATTGTTTGACTTGACTAAAAGAAGTTGGATCATCTTTCAGACCTATATCAAACTCATGTTCCTGGAGATACACGACATAATCAGTCGAAATCGCGTTTCTCCTTTCTCTAGTGGATCTCTTTAATGGCACTTCCACTTGAGGTTGTTGAGGTACCTCTTGATGAACCTCAGGCAGTTCCTGATTTTGAGTGGGTGGCAATTCAAGTTCGTCATCAATGCATTGGATCTCCGGATTTGCATTTTGAATAACATCAAGTATGGATACCTGAACGTTTTTAGTTGCAACAACAGGAATGTAAACACATTCCTCTTCAAAATTGACTTGCCTAAGTTGGTCTTTCCCACTTAATTCAATATCCTCAATGAACTAGGCATTGCTCATTTCGAAAAATGATCTATTAGAGGAATCATAAAATTTGAAACCCCTTGATCTTTCAGAGTATCCAACAAAATAGCAGTTAACGGTCCTTGAGTCTAGCTTCTTCTCATTTGGCTTATAAGGTCGAGCCTCAGCCGGATATCCCCAAACATGCAAATGCCTAATGCTAGGCTTTTTGCCTGTCCATAACTTGTATGGGGTTTTAGCTACTATTTTACTTGGAACTCTTTTTAGGATGTAAACTGCAGTCTTGATGGCTTCACCCTAAAGCGATTATGGCAAAGAAGAATGACTAATCATACTTCTTACCATATCCTTTAAGGTTCGGTTTCATCTCTCAACTACATCATTTTGACTAGGAGTCCCTGGCATGGTGTATTGAGGAACGATCCCACATTCCATCAAAAATTTGGCGAAGAGTCTGGGACGTTGTTCACCTTATCCATCATATCTACCATAGTATTCACCTCTACGGTCAGATTTGACAGCCTTTATTTTCTTGCCTAATTGATTTTCAACTTCGGCTTTGAAATTCTTGAACATATATATAAATTGAGACTTCTCATGAATTAAATAAAGATAGCCATACCTGGAGTAGTCATCTATGAAAGTGATAAAATATTGTTGTCCATTCCAAGAAGCTGTAGGGAATGGACCACAAATATCTGTATATATCAATTCTAAGACACTATTACTCCTATTAGCACCTTTATTTTTAACATTTGTTTGTTTCCCCTTAATGCACTCAATGCAGACTTCAAAATCTGACAAATCGAAGGGATCAAGAATTCCTTCTGACACAAGTCTTTGAATCCTTTGTTTATAAATATGTCCTAAATGCTTGTGCCATAACATTGATGAATTCTCATTTGTTAATCTGCACTTAATACCAATATTACTTGTATGCAAGGATTCATTTTCTTTGGAGGCAATCATATCCAGTTTATATAAATTATCAATTATAGAACTGGTACCAAACAAATTTGAATTCTGAAAAAAGACTAAACTTTCTATTGGCGTTCAGCTCCTTATGCACCCCTGCATAGAAACACTTATGTGAGTAGTTGCACCTGTATCTATCCACCAAGTGTTCTTAGGTACTAAGGCTAAATTAGCTTCTAAACAAACAAAGTTTAGAAGTTTACCCTTCTTCTCACGTCAGGTCACAAACTTGGTGTATTTTGTGTAGTCTTTCTTCACATGACCAGCTTCACATGACCAGCTTTGTGACAAAAGAAACAAGCTATACCTTTATCTTGTTTCTATTGTCCCTTATGGTGTGAATTTCTAGACCCTGCAGTTTCCTTTCCTTTAATGTTCCTCTTTCTTTTCTTACTGGAACTGGGGTCCTGATGAGTTGATGCTAAATGAGCACTTCTAACCTTTTCATGATTAAGTCTCTCTTCCTCTTGGACACATTGAGCAATCAGCTCATTCAAAGTCCATTTCTCCTTTTGAGTATTGTAACTGATTTTGAAAGGACTGAATTGTGTAGGAAGAGAGATCAAGACTAAGTGCACCAGAATGTCTTCTGGCAATTCCAGCTTGAATGCCTTTAGTCTTGTCACAAGGTTTGACATCTCCATGATGTACTCTCTTATATTTCCCTTCCCCTTGTACCACATTGAGACAAGCTTAGTCAAGATGGTGCTTGTCTCGACCTTTTCGTTTTCGGCGAATCGGTCTGCTATTTTGGAGAGGAATTTCTTAGCATCATTTTCATCAGGAATAGAACCCCTAATGGTATTCGGAATCGAGTGCTTCATAATTAGGCTCATGCGGTTTGTTCGCTCCCACTTTTCATATACAACCTTTTACTCAGCGATACTATTGCTGGTCAAAGGTGTGGGGCGATCAACCCTCAATGCATAGTCTAATTCTATGCACCCGAGCACGATCATAACATGATCTTGCCACTTCTTGAAATTTGTGCCGTTAAGCACGGGAATGTTGTTGATGTTAGCAGAAATCGATGTTGCTATAAACAAGAACAAAAGCTCACAATTAGTAACAACTAATGTATATATGAATCAAAACAAAACTATATACACATGCATGTGGGTCGATAACAAGATACCTAGCACAACATTAATATTTAGTCTTTGGACAGAAATATCAACTTGTAAATGGTATCTCAAATATAGTTCATGAATATTGACAACCCAACCGGCCAAATAATGTGCATTTCTTTGGACCAACACATTATTTGCATGACAACCTTTATTTGTCACATATTCACAACTATTTTAATCTATTAACAATGCAAAAATAACCTTCATTTGGGCCAATTATTTTCACATATTAATAGCATGTTTACATTTCTTAAAATAAATAAATTTACATATTAGATATTGCTTTGGCAATATAATACTTCAATTCATTCATCAAGAACATTAAACATAAAATTCGGAACAAAATCCTTAAAAAAAATATTTCTTGATCGGTGCCGTGGCACCAGCAATCTGCCTGAGGGACAGATTGTTGGCACTGAGGAAATAACAAATTGCTATGTTTGCAATTGGCAAACGGTCGATTTACTATAGAAACGAAATTACAATAAGATCAGTAATGCATCTTTGATTTGTTTCTTGCAAATTACAATTTGTATCCTTCTTTCGTCTTTTGTGCTTTTGGCCTTTAGCTAAACAAAATGATTTTGTTTACATCAACTATGAGATCACTCCACCATTAAGTTTCCATGCATTTTATAATTGAAAGTTAATGAGTGGAAGATGAAGAACTTGTACAGAACATTTGGAGATGCATATAATGACAAGAATATGCACAGAACATGTGGAGATGCACATAATGACAAGAATATGCACAAAACATGCAGTCACTATTAACTTTTCTACCCAATCCACTTGTTATATTCGGAAAAGTGAAAACTGTGTAAATCGTTTTGACATTATACATTAAGCCACAAAACAAAACCCAAAGCCAGCGCCGCAACGCTGGTTCGATAAACGGCAATTGAATCAATCGCAAAAATCACTAAAATTGAATATTTTTATACTAGAAAAAATCATATTTTGAGATTCAATTCACAAAGTAATTTTACAATCTCATCAACAAACATGGATTTATAGCAATTTTTTCAAAACAAATTTCTGCCTTAAACATACTTTATGGGAAAAATTTCAAGAAACTCAATTTTCATATGAATCTTAACAATTTAACATGAAAGGCTCTGATACCACTTGTTATATTATTCTTGATACTAATACACAAATAATCAACGATACAGCTAAGATTTTTTCATATTAAACTTGTCAAGAATTCATATATATATATATATATATATATATATATATATATATATATATATATAGAAGATGAGTTAGAAACAAATCGGAATCCATTGCAAGCAAGCCTCCTTGGGTTGATCTTCTAAGACAACATGGAGAACCGCCTTTGGTATGGGAACCAATCAACTGAATGTTAGAGGGGAGGGAGAAGAACTGTCTGTTTCAATAAAATTTAACACCCGTTAAACACCTTCCCCTGATATCTATTTATATCTATGTGCCTTAGGGATCATAACCCTAACAGTTACCTCACACATATGCATTGGGTCTTTGGCCCGTTAACAAAGACCCATACCACATCGGGCTTCTACACATAAGGTGGCCTATACTAAAGAACCTTGATACTTTGGAGACCCATAAAAATTATATCACTTAATTAGGTCCTTTATTAGATAACGGGTCTACATGTACAATGTTGTAACATATCTGAACCCAAAATTCCAACAATTCTATGTTTGCCAATCAAGTCCTTCCTTTGTTATTCATTAACCCCTAAATTATTCACAAGTGTTTCTTTTGCTGTTAACATTACCTACATTTACTTTGTATTACTAGGTTTGGGTTTATTTTTCTTTCCATGTTTTACTCTTTGATTTTCACATTAAGATTTTTTTTGTAGGGAGACTGATGGAACTTTCTTTTGTATTCATGAATGCATGTCCTTTTATCCTCATAGGGATGTGTTTAGTTGCTAGGAAAATGTAGAAGAAATAAAGGTATCATAATTTTGAGTTTTACTCGATTCATTATTTAGGACCTGAGAAAAGTCACTCAAACAATCCTTAGATGACTATATAGTTTACTTTTACCCATCTTTGTCTTTTTTCTTTTTCTCTTTTCTTAGCAACCAAATAGTTGTTCTCATTTTGTTGAGTGTTAACTTCATTGTGGAATCCTTTCTAGTAATTCCCATCTTCTTTATCACTTTCTTCACGTACACTTCCAACTTTTATGCCTCCGACATTTATACTTGTTTTTCTTTACAATAATTTTTGCTGTTTACTTGAAATAGTTGTCATGTTTCATAAGTAGATTTAACTTTAATTGAAGAAAAAAATGTGCCTCATGGATTTTGGAATTAAAAGAATTTTGGTGGGTTTCAATATCATATCAATATTTTTCCGTAGTTTTCATGTGTCTCCTATTCCGTGTAATGTATCATTAATCTAATCTTACCCCACTTTACTGTACTATGTTCCAAAGACCATGAAAACCCTTAAAGAAACAGCTTCTTTATTCAATGTAAATTCTAGTGTAGTTAATACAACTGTTGATGGTTTCTTGATCGCCATAAGTTGTGGTTGTCCAGCTGGCCATAATGAGTTCACTTGGCACCAAGATTACACAGTCTAATGATCAAATAGTTAGTTGTATTTTGCCTTATAACAATGTTTAAGTTTTCTAATTATCATCGTATAGAAATAAAAATGCTTCATAATTGTGTAATGGTGTTTAGTGGTAAGTGCTAGATTTTCTATGGAATATAAATTATGCCAAGTTTAATCATGTAAAGTAGAAAGATGTGAAACTTGAATTAGGACATCCTTTGCAAACTCCAATTTAAGATGTGATTTTATCCAATTAAATAAAAGCGTTTGCTCAACTCTTTAAAAGCAGTTTAATAAATTTTTTGAACATAAGATCTGTTGTATGTATCTGTATTTGCAAATTCCAGTTTTGAGTAAGTTTAGATATACACTTATTCATATGTGCATTTCCATGTACTTGTATTTGGATGTGTATTTATGTGATGCACATGTATCAAGGAGATTTGTAATGTTTTATTGTATTCTTTCTTTTTTGTCTCATGAATTCTGCATGGCCGTTGTAGATTTGCAGCTCACTCAGTCTTCTACAATCGGGTTTTCTTCTTCCGTATATTCTTTGCTTTGCTAGCTCACTCAGCCCCTGTGCAGCACCAGCCCCTGGTATTATTAGATTTGAGTTACCAAATTTCTCATATATCAATTACAATTGGGTTTGTGTCTGCTCTTTATTTATATGCTAATCTGATTTTTTGCTAATTTTTTTAATTCTTAGTTCAATATGATATCTTTTGATTTTGAGTGTGCAATCCAGATTTAGTGTTCAGTGGCACCTATGAATGTATGCATAATAGTTTCTTCCTGTTTCTGTGCTCATTCTACTAGAAATTAGTATACATAGTTGTATATGCAATTTCTCTTTTCTTGTGATGATCTGTCATACCTAAGTAATTTTATGTAATTCCATGATTGTGTTCCCTATTATTTCTGTGGAAATATGAAAAAGAAATTAAGATGGGAAGCTTATCCCTGTTAGTGTGAAGGAATGTGACACTGTTATTTTTTTGGAAACCAAAATGATGTAAAATTGTTAGAAATCTATAATCATGTTGGGAATTTGTCAAAGAATTAAAGGATGGAAGATGAAGTTTTAGCAAGCTTTGGTGTCGTAGCACAAGGATTGGCCGCCACGGCCTCCAGCAAAGTCAGAAAGTTCCTCCACCAGGTGTGCGCCACAGCACAGGGCTATGCACCGCGGCCCAGGCCTTGTGCACCGCGGCCACCAACATGGGAGGCTTTCTGCCCTAGTGTGCACCATGGCCTACCCTGTTCTGGGCCGCGGCTCCAAGCACACGAACACCTTATGTTCTATTTTTCAGCTGGTGCATTGTGCTTAGTTAAAACGCACAGGATCACTTAGACCTCTTGGAGGGCCATGATTGTTTGGTTCTCAAGATCTAAGGGTTGAGATTGACTTCAAGATTGATTAAAAAAGGTATTGCTCTATATAAAGGGTCATCTAGGAGTAATAACAACACACATGACAATAGAGACACAAGAGTGCAAAGTCACAAGTGTCAAGAAGAAACACAAGAAGAGGTCTTATTCCAAGAGTGGCTAGTGGTGAGAGAGATAGGCTCTCAAATCTTCAGAAGTATTTCTAGTGAGAGAGAGTATTCAAGAAGTGGGATTCAAAGGCTTTGTAATCAGAATTTTCTTGAGGAAAATTCCAAGGAAACACTCAGTTCTCATCACTTTCTTTTCTCTTCTTTCATTCTTCAAGAACAAGAGGGTTCTCGAAGAGGTGTTGCTGTAATTGTAAGAACTCAATTAATTTAGTGCAGAGAGCTCGGAGGAGCTCATGGGGACGTAGGCAAATTGTCGAACCTCGATAATAATTGCTTGTGTTTTCTCTTTTATGGTTTGATTCTTGCTTAGTATAAATCATTTTGGATTTGGGTGTTTGGAAAGATCATAACCTGGGATTCTTAAGAGGTGATTTTCCAATAGTGGTATCAAAGCTACAACAGTGGTATCAGAGCAAGGCTCCAAGAATCAAAGTAAACTTCTTGGGTGATTCAAGAACGGTGCTTGGATCAAAATCTGATCTAGTTCTTGAAGGATTCAAGAAGGTTTAGAAGTTTGGAAAGCAATTGTGGGTGCTGCATAAATCTAGGGATTTTCTCCGCAAGATGGGCTCAGACTTCATTGTAGAGAAGTTTGATGGAAAAGGGAGACTCTGCCCTTTGGAGTGGAAAATCAAGGCAGTTCTTATGCAACAAAAGGTGGACTTGGCTATTGGAGAAGATGACGATTTTCCAACAAGTATCACGGAGCTCCAGCGGAATGAGGTGAAGAAGATGGCATATAGCACCATCTTTCTACATATGTCAGATAGTGTGACAAGGGAGTGTGGAGACTCGAAAGATCCAGCTGTCATTTGGAAGAACTATATGAGTTATTTCTTACCAAAACTCTCCCTAATAAGATTTATCTTCTGAAATGAATCTTTGCTTTTAAAATGGATCCCAATAAAGAGTTGCAAGATAATCTTGATGTGTTTAATAAACTAATTCAGGATTTGACTAATTGTAGTATAGCATTCCGGATGAATAATTGGTTGTTATATTGTTGAATTCTCTTCCCGATTGTTTTGAATGCTTGATTAATGCTATTGAATATGGAAGAGATACACTAACCAAAGAAATTGTGATTAATGCTATAAGGGCTCATGATTTCAAAGCCAATATGAGAGAAGGATCAAGTGGAGAAGGGTTGTTCATTAAAGGAAGGCCAGTAACTCGGAATGGCAATAACATCTATGGTAACTACCAGGACAAATCAAAGGGTAGAGGTTAAGGTCATGGAAGATCGCATTCCAAACCAAAGTTTGGAGGAAAGCGATGCTACTACTACAATAAGGAGGGTCATTTCAAGAAAGATTGCAAAAAGATTATGAGGGATGAGAAAGGAAGAGGCCATACTAACAATGGAGAGGCTTCGATTGCCAAGGGAGAACAGCAAGATGATGATGTTCTTGTTGTGTGCTCAAATGTGAGCAAGAGGCAAGGAAGCGAGAAACATATCTTGGATTATGGGTGCACTTGACGCATGTGCCCTCACCGAGATTGGTTCAAGAATTTCAAGGAAACAAATGAAGGAAATGTTTTCTTGGGGAACGATACTTCTTGCCAAGTGAGGGGGATAGGAGACATCCAATTGAGGATGTTTAATGGAATTACAAGGCTGCTGCAGAATGTGAGATATCTTTCGGATTTGAGAAAAAAATTGATCCCATTGGGCTAGTTAGATTCCATAGGGTACACATACAAAGCAGAGGGAGGAAATATCAAGGTAACCAAGAGATCTTTGGTAGTGATCAAAGCAGCAATAAATGATGGTCTTTATGAGATGATTGGAGAGACAGACATCAAGGATCAAGCAGTAAGCTTGATGGCTGAGATTGATAAGGCAGTTCTTTGGCACAATCACTTTGGACACATGAGCAAAAAGGGGCTGCAAGTTCTCAGCAAGAATGGTTTACTTGATGGTGACAAGGTAAAGAAACTTGATTTCTACAAGAGTTGCGTTCTTGGGAAGCAACATCGGGTTAGCTTCAACACCAAAGTGCACAAATCAAAGGGTATTTTTTACTGCATTCATGCTGATCTTTGGGGGCCATCAAGAACACCAACACAAGGAGGTAATCTATACTTTCTTTCTTTAATTGACGAATATTCTAGAAAGGTTTGGATCTTAAGACTCCCGAGGAGATGTGGAGTGGTAAACCCCCTGAGTTAAACAACCTTAGAACTTTTGGATGTGCTGCGTTTGCACATCAAAAGTGTTGGAAAATCACTTTCTTGTGGAATCCCAGGTTGTGATCTTTCTAAACACCCAAGTCTAGAATGACTTGTAATAAACAGTAAATAGTAATAAGACCAATCAAAGAAAGAGCACAAGCAATTGTTATCGAGGTTCAGCAATGTGCCTACGTCCCTGTGAGCTCCTCCGACCTCTCTACACTAAATCAATGGAGTTCTTATAATTACAGCAACACCTCTGCAAGAATCCTTTTGTTCTTGAAGAACGAAAGAAGAGAAAAAGAAAGTGATAAGAGCTAAGTGTTTCCCTGAAATTTTCCCTAAGAAAATTCTAAGAATTAAAGGATGGAAGATGAAGCCTGACACCTGACACCTTATGTTTTGTTTTTCAGCTGGTGCGTTGTGCTTGGTTAAAACACACAGGATCACTTAAACCTCTTGAAGGGCCATGATTGTTTGGTTCTCAAGATCTAAAGGTTGAGATTGACTTTAAGATTGGTTAAAGAAGGTATTGCTCTATATAAAGGGTCATCTAGGAGCAATAACAACACACATGACAAGAGAGACACAAGAATGCAAAGTCATAAGTGTCAAGAAGAAACACAAGAAGAGGTCTCATTCCAAGAGTGGCTGATGGTGAGAGAGATAGGCTCTCAAATCTTCAGAGGTATTTCTAGTGAGAGATCGTATTCAAGAAGTGGGATTCAAGGTCTTTGTAATTGGAATTTTCTTGGGGAAAATTCCAGGGAAACACTTAGTTCTTATCACTTTCTTTTCTCTTCTTTCATTCTTTAAGAACAAGAGGGTTCTTGAAGGTGTGTTGCTGTAATTGTAAGAACTCCATTGACTTAGTGCAGAGAGCTCGGAGGAGCTCAAGGGGACGTAGGCAAATTGCTGAACCTGGATAACAATTATTTGTGTTTTCTCTTTTATGGTTTAATTCTTGTTTAGTATAAATCATTCTGGATTTGAGTGTTTGGAAAGATCACAACCTGGGATTCTTGAGAGGTGATTTTCCAACAAATCACTTGATACTTACTTGCTTATTTTCAACTTTTAATTCTTTTTTAATAATTCTACTGACTTTGCATTTCTCCGTTGCTTTCTAGAGTAATATTAATTATTGCTGCATTGGATGAAACAAAATGGAAATCATGCTAAAATTTCATTAGATGAATATGGTTTTTCCTACTTCATTTAGTTGGTGAGAAACGTAAAATTTGAAAGCTATTAGTTTGTGCTAGGAGATCACTTGATAGTTTGGTTCAATTGATGTATGATTGTTTTTACTTGAGATGCTTGATGTCAGTGTATTGTTGTCCTCTAAGTCCATGTTTGAGCACTACTCTAATAGCTAATTGTAGTACATAATGGTGTTAGAAACAATCACTCAGTCCCTTTTTCCTCCTGTAACTCCATTTTAGCATAAGAGAGTACATGGTTCTTAGATGTCTTTTATAAGCATGGACCTAGGCTACTTTAAATCTTGAACTTGATTGTAGAAGATTGAGTGACCACCAGCACCTGTAGAGGGGCTGGTGCAGCACTAGCACCAGCACAGGGGCTAGTGCTACACCAGCATAGGGGTGGGTACTGCACCAGCACCTGCACAGTGGCTGGTATAGCACCAGCACCTGCACAGGGGCTGGTACAACACCAACACCTGCACCCCTACACCAACACAAATCTAAGTTTGTGATTATGCATTGTTTTGCTAAAAATAGTTCATTTCTGACTTTCTTAATTTTGTTTTAGGAAAGTCTATTGGCGTCATCTTAAAATGGATAAAAGTTGGATAGATAAACTGAGGTAGAGTAAAGCTTATATGGATGGTGTTGCAAACTTCATTATATTTGCGTGTTAGAAAGCTTGTGATCGTGGTAGTATTGTTTGTCCATGTAAGAGATGTGGTAATTGTTCTTCATTCGAACCAAAAGTTGTTTAGGAGCATCTATTGTATAATGGGTTTAGTCCAGGTTACACCGAGTGGGTTTTTCATGGGGAGAAAGTCTCTCGTATAGACCACACTCACACTAGTTTAGAACCCACTAGTGTTCCAGTTGGCTTCATGGAACAAGATAACGTGTTGGGTTTGCTCCGAGGTACCTTCGAGGTTACTTGTGAAAACCAAAACAATGAACCATTAAGTGTAGAAATCGCAGTGGGATCTTCAAATGAGAATGGTGAAGAGAAAAAGGCCCAGGGTGTGTTTGAGTTCAATAATTGTGGTGAGCTTTTACACGTCGAACATCCAGTTCATTCTGATATTGATGAGATGACTCAGTATCGCAATTTGATGAAAGATTATGATAATGAACTTTATCTGGGTTGTCAAAATTTCACAAAGTTAATTTTTATGTTATACCTACTACACATCAAATGTTTGAATGGGTGGTTTGGTAAATCTCTTACTATGTTGCTTGAGTTTATCAACATGGCATTTCCGACGTGTGCTCCAATGCCATCAAATTATTATGAAGCCATGAAGATTATTAAAGGATTGGGCCTTGGCTATGAGAAGATTCATGTTTGTCCTAATGATTGCATATTGTATTAGGGTGAGCATGTGAATGATGAATTTTATCATGCGTGTGGTGTGCCACGGTGGGTTAAAAACAATGTTGATGATGAGGATCTGTTGAATGAGAGGGATGCTCAATCTAAAAAGAAAAAACCAGCTAAAGTATTGCGTTATTTTCCTTTAATACCGAGATTGAAAAGGATATATATGGCATCTAAAATGGCTTCGTTGATAAGATGGTATGATAAAGATCGGACAAAGGATAGGATTTTAAGACACCCAGCGGATGGATTAGCTTGGAATGAATTTGATACTTTGTATCCCGATTTTGCAACTGATTCTCGCAGTGTTAGGCTTGGCCTAGCTAGTGACGGGTTCAATCCCTTTCGAACAATGAGTTCTACTTATAGCACATGGCATGTTCTTTTGGTCCCATACAACTTGCCACTGTGGCTTTGCATGAAGCAAATATCATTCATCCTTTCAATGGTGATTCCTGGTGAGAAAAGTCCCAGTAAAGATATTGGTATCATTTTATAGCCTCTAATGGAAGAGTTGAAACAATTATGGGATAGTGTTGATGTGTTTGATGCGTCCACTAATCAAAACTTTAAGCTGTGCGCTTCTCTTCTTTGGACCATTAATGATTTTTCAGCATATGCAAACTTATCTAGTTGGAGCACCAAGGGGGTGGGTTACTTGTCCATGTTGTGGGGACTCTACGCATTCTATATGGTTAATGCATGAGGGAAAGTTTTGCTATATGGGTCATCGTCGATGGTTAGAAGAAAACCATTAGTTTCGTTTTAAAAAGGATCAGTTTAATGGCACCATAGAGTTGGGATCTACTCCTGTTCCACCGTCCGGACACGATGTTTTAAGACAAATAGAGGGTGGAAACTACATCTATGGTAAAACCTCGAAGCCTTCTAAGAAGAGTGCAAGAGAGGATGTTGGTACCTCCACGGGGCAAGTACTAGTGGATGAAGATGATAACCTTTTTGAGGGTGTGGACAATTTCCTAGAAAATGTTGATAAGGAGGATCTTCCCATGGATGAGGGAGTTGTAGATACTTTGTGGAAAAAAAAAATTTAGTTACCTTATTGGAAAGATAATCTATTGCGTCATAATTTAGATGTGATGCATATAGAGAAGAATGTATATGATAATTTGATTGGAACAACATTGAATATAGATGGTAAGACTAAAGATAATAAAAAGGCACACCGTGATCTCGAGAAAATTAGTATTAGAAAAGATCTCCGTTTAGTTGTTCTTCCTAATGGAAAATATCACTCACCTCTAGCATGCTACACTATGTCTACGAAGGAGAAGCATAATTTCTTGACAGTTTTGGAAAATCTTAAAGTTCCTGATGGGTATGCATCAAATATCTCAAGATATGTCAGCCTAAAGGATCGTAAACTATCAAACTTAAAGAGTCATGACGGTCACATATTGATTCAAGAAATCCTTCCTATTCCTTAAGAGCATCTTTGCCTAGACATGTTGTAGCAGTTGTTTCTGAGTTATCATCATTTTTCGAAGCTTTATGCTCTAAAGCCCTTGATCCCCAAGAGCTTGATATATTGGAGTCGTTTGTTGGTTTGACACTTTGCCAATTGGAAAAAAATTTCCTCCCGAGTTTCTTTACCATTATGGCTCATCTTATCATTCACTTAGCCTCCGAGGCTAGACTTGGTGGTCCCGTACACTACAGGTGGATGTATCCTGTTGAGAGGTTAGATGTTCAAATCTAATTTGTGAATACTTAATTTGTATATTAATGGCTGTTAAATTTATCTTTAATTTTTTGGCTTTGCAAGGTATTTAGTGCGCTTGAAATCTTACGTACATAATAGAAGTCGACTCAAGGGGTCAATTGCTGAAGGGTACAATGGGGAAGAGTGTCTAACATATTGCTCACAATACTTCAAAGGTGTAGAGACAAAATTCAACCACCTCTAAAGGAACAATGATACTGTAAATTATCCGAATGAATACATGTTTTCCTTGGGTGGACAGATTATGGGAAAGATTGTAAGTGTTGAGCTCGATGACATGTCATTGGCTCAAGCACATCGTTGTGTGTTGCTCCATAATGATAAACTTTCTCACCTTCGTAGGTTAGTATTAATAAAGGAACTTAGTCATCTGTTTAAATTGAGTAGTTATTATGTTTTGTTATCCGTGTGAGGGCTAACAGTTTGATAAAAACATCAATCATTGCAGTGAATTTTTGGCTGCTCAAAAGACTAACAAACCGTTCCAATCGACCAATACAAAGTCTCGAACAGAAATGGTTGGTTGAGAAATTTCCCTCATGGCTTATGAGACAAGTTAGGCATAATATCAATTGTCTTTTAATGTTAAAAGTGTGTTCAATAAAACATTAATTGATGTTGTCTCATATTAATTGTTGGAAAATGTTTAGGTGTCATGGATGGTGGATAACAATTATTCAGATGAAATAATTGCCTTTGCTCGAGGTTCGAAAAATATTGTTAGGAAATTTAATGGATTCAACATCAATGGCTTTAAATTCCACACAAAGGAACGTGAGAAGTTTAAACAATCTCAAAACTCGGGAGTTATGGTTGAAGCGGGGGATCAAATGTATTATGGTGTGCTCAAAGATATCATCGAGTTGGATTACTATAGGGCATTTAAGATTGTGTTGTTCTGTTGTGGTTGGGTGGATATTAATTCACCCAGGAGTTTAAAGAAAGAAGCAGGTGGGTGCATTCTCATGAACTTGGCTAGGTTCATACACTCTGGTCAGTTATTGAAGGATGACCCGTTCGTCATTTCATCTCAAGCGAAACAAGTGTTTTATGTGCAAGACCCCACAAGAAAGGAATGGTATCATGTTGTTATCACAAAGTAAAGGGACCTATATAAAATGGGGGAAAACTCGCAGGAAGAGAATGATGACACTTACAATTAGTGCATGCCTTCTAATGTAGTGGTAGACAATCAATTAGATTGTATCTCTACTTAGACTAGGATGGACATTGATGAAGATACCAATCTATTTTGAAAAAATAGAAATCTATTTTAATGTAATATGAATTGGGCATTTCGCTGAATGATCATATAGTTTTAATGCCATTTTTGAGTTTTTTTCTATACACAGATTTGATGTGTGTGTCTTTCTTTTTTAATGTAATAAAAAAAATGCTTCATAATTGTGTAATGGTGTTGGATATCTATGTGTTAATATGGAATTAATGGTTTGATGTAATTAGAACACTCCTATTCCCTGATTATGGTGTTGGATATCTACAGTTTGATGTCTCATTTACTCGATTGCTTGATAACCATATATGATGCATTGTTGATTGGGAGTTTGACTAATGAGGCGTTTTCATGCTTAATCGTTGATGTTCTAACTTCCTTTCTTTTATGTCTACCAGGTTTCAGCAACTTTTGATTTGTCACAGGTTTCAGCAATTTTTGTTAGCATGAGTATTTAAATGTTGTAATTGAAACAAGGGCTGGTGCAGAACCATCATCTGCACAGTGTTTGATGGACATGTTATATATAAGCATGTTTATGTTGTTTTTTTTTATACAGATTACAACATGTTTAGGTCAAAATATATCCCTCCCTCAGACAGAGCTACTATGTCAAACCAGTCTCCAACTAGGTCTTCACAATATCAAGAAGATATTGAACATGAGCATGAGTATCACCTTGAAGATGAGGGTGAATCTCAAAGTGATTCTAAGACCGAGCCAATAACAATAGAAAGTCAAAACAATGATATTGAACAATACGAGATCATTGGTAATTTTTGTATTATAAGACATTCTCTTTATAACTAGTTTGATATCACATTGGTATACTAATTATAAAATTTATGTTTTCAATGTATAGATTCTGAAGGGAAAGTGAGGAAGCAAATACGTGTCTTGCGAACTTCACAAGTGTGGTCCTTAAAACGTGGGGAGAAAATTGTTGTCCACTTCAATGCACGTAATCAACCTGTGAGAAAAGGTGGGCAAATTTTAAGTAGTTGGTTAGGCAAAGTTGCAAAGAGATGGAATCTTTGTCCGCTTGGTTACACAGATTGGAAGAAGGTGCATCCTAACTACAAAAAGGACCTTGTTTTATTGATTCGGGTAAGTAACAACAACTTAATTTGGGGTTTTCTTCCTTTTTTGTGGTGTTGTACATGCATATACTCCTTAACACCAAAATGCTTATTTGTATTGTTTCTTTTCTTTGTGGTAGAGGAAGTTTCATTATCCAATGATTGAGGCGATCGACAAAATATTATTGAGGATGATCGGAAAAAAATTGAAGGACTACAGGTATGTACTGAAATGGGACCACGTGAGGAACAAAACAAAACAACAAGTTTTGAGCAATAATGTTCCTAAAGGGGTAGATCAAGACCAGTGGAAACAACTTGTGAACTATTGGTTTTCTTAGCAGAGTGAAGTTGTTTTTTCATAATTATGTTCATTTGAATTCTCATTGTTTTTATTTTTTTTAATGATTTATTACTCACTTGGTTTATCATTGGTGTAGAAGTATTCTACTATAGGGACAACAGTACGTGAAAGACAAAAATGTCCTCACATGACCGGATCAAAGAGTTTTGCTAGAAAAATGGATGAATATGTGAATTTATTTGCTTTATTCATCTAATCTTTCATTTAAGTAACATTGATTGAGACAATGTTTAAACTCTTTTCATAAATGGTAGGAGATGAAACATGGAAATGAGCCCAGGCGCGTAGAGTTTTTTACTAAAACTCATAAACGCAAGGATGGAACTTTTATTGATGAAGCATCAATTTATGGTACGTTCAACAAAACTAGTAGTCCTTATCTTCCTTAGTGTTACGTTCTCTCTTATGATGGTTAAATATTCACCCATCTGGATCTCTTGGTAGGGTTTGTGCATCAACCTTTGTGTTGCAAAATCTCTTTACTGGATGTGGTTTTCTTTCTAGAATCACAAACTAATCACTAATGGGTACATTTTACTTCTTTATTTCCTTTTTTTCTCTCTCATAATTTCACATATGATCCATGAGAAATGCTGCTTTTTATGTTTAACAAGTCTCCTTTCTGTTGTAACTTTCTGATTTAGGATCAACTATTTTATTATTTGTTGCATTTTCTTTCACTATATTCCTTTTTTTCCTTCAAATTTTTATGCACATATATTGAGGCTCATTATTGTTTTTGTCTTCAAGACTATATTATTTAAGTAATATACTTTGAATACGATTGGTTTGTCATACATACTCTTTGCTTTCTTTACTTTCACAATTGTTATTTTTTTGAGTCCTTGATTCATATTCTTCGTATCAATTTTGCCTTTTGAGTTATTTGCAGTATATATACACAGGTAAATGTGCATTGTATTTTCATTCATACTTGTTTTGGTATGTTTGTGTGTGGTAACATCAGTCACTTTCTGCTTCATTATGATGTAGGTATGCACACAAACACTTGTTAACGTTCATAAATCGATAACATTTTGTTGCTTTGAGCTGTAAATTAATGTTTTCAATTTTTCATTTAGTGTAATATTGTATGTATGTGAGTTATATTATTGCTGCTTGTTATTCATCAAGAGCGATGGATATTCTGATGGTGAATATCAAACTCTTCTATATACACTCCTCCTATAATTTCTGCAGTACATAGCTCAAAATGAATGGTTTCTTATACAATTTGTTTCACCAGTGGATGCTTTTTTTCATCTTACAATATATTATGATCATCATCTTTATTATTATGTCAAAAAGATATTCCACCTTTCAAAGCCTGTTGTGCTTGGTGTACATCAAGATGAAAATAGTTAAAACGACAAGGTCTCATCCTATATGATTCGGGTGTCTGACACGGACATCATATCTGTGTCCTTTCAGAGCCTTTTGTGGTGGCTGTCCATGATATAGTCATAGATCTGTACATAAGTCTTTTTTTACATGTAGAGTTGAGGAACAAAGGGCTTTCAAAGTCATTAAAACTCATTTAAGTCGCCATATTCTTATAACCAAAAATTTATATAAGAACAGGTTCCACATTGATGAAGTTTTCTATTTTTTGGTTGTCATTCATGTAGCTAGTACATTCTAAAAACGGTTGCCCAAGGAGTGAATGGTGAAATAGTATGAAATATAAAATGTTGGTGCTACCATGTTAAGTTACAGTAATATAGCTATAGCCAAGACTAGCTGATTTCCGATCAATTTCGTATACATGAAAGATACAGTCTTCTCCTTTGTTCTACTTCTACTGTTTTTGTCATGTCCTACATCACTTGATTTTTATGAGAAAATATTGGGGCCAATGAACTTAAACCTCATTTTGCTTTCCATTATAGAAAGATAATTTCAGTTCACGTTTGTGTATATTTAACAGACATGGTGTACTCATGGAAAACAAGAGAGTTCTTGACGCTGGGCAAAATAGCGATTATTCTACAGGCTAGTCGAACAGATAGTTCACAGGGAGTAACACAAGAAAAAACCCTAAACAATTCAGAGAAACAGCTCTGATGTTTTATTTAAAATTATGCAAATACAATAATAATGTTTACGAAACCCTAAGACCTTATTTATAAGGTCGAAACAAAATAGGAAAATTAAATTAAGGCTGAAATTAAAATAACTAAAACAAAAAGTTTCCTAAAAACTGTAAACTGCCAATTTGAGGGCTTAAACGTTGTTTTTTGGCTTAAAAACGACGACGCTGATTAAAATGAATCAGATTTTATTCGTTGGCCCGTTTCCAATTAGACTAGGGTCTTTCGGGCCTGATCTGAGCCCAATGGCCCGTTCTAGGTAGTCTACCTGCCAGTTCTACGCTGATCTGCCAACTCTGCATCATCTGACTTGGATCCTCCTGCGTCAATTCTTGGCTTTGGGTTAAGGAGGATATTCGGTAGGGTATTGTGCTGTTTTTATGTCAAATGCCATTTGAAAGTGGAATATAGATGACAATCCCCCTTTGACAAGTTTGTTTATTTGTGCTGAATTTATATGCACGTTTCAGTTTCTTGACAGAGGAACTTTTTCCATAGATAGAGTTCAAGAGCTTTCTTTTGACAAGGTCTAAATTTGATTTGTTCTTCAAGCGTCTAACTTGAATTATTCAACTAAATGATCTTCATAGAACTTTGTTTCTATAAGCTAATTTAATTTAATATTTTTTGCCAAATGGAGGCTTATGCTAAAGGTCTACTAGTGGCTTGGCCGAATGAAATGGAAATGAATGTCTTGTTTTTTTAGTGAATAACTTGGTTTGCATAGTTCAAGCATCTGATATGAGTATGGTTATGTTTCGCTTTGAATAATTTTGCAAGATGTTTTCTTTTTGAATGCATTAGTATTACTCTTTCAAGTGATTTTGCTCATTTGTCATTTCATGCTCAGTTGCATAGTTCAAGCTTTCTCTCTAATGTCCATCTTTGTATCTTGCTCTCTTCTTTGTTAAGTTGGGAATTGGCTACTTTATTTGGATAGTATTTTCGTTTTTCTTTTGTAGGAGGTTTTATGGAAAAATAAGAGAAATTCTGCTCCTTTTTCTATAAAATCTGATAAGCAATTTTTGTTTTATGTAACTTTCGCTGCAAATAGCTACTCAATCTTCGGGAGAGTTTAATTTTTGTTGTTTCGTAATTGTAGGTGACTGCTGAAGCTCGTGTGGCCGAACTTGTTGTTGCTTCAGGATCTTCTAATGCTAGCAATAATTTACAAGTACAAAATGAAGTCTTCACCGAGCTTATGGGTGAAGAGAGTTCTGGATGTGCACAAGGTCATGGGTTTGGAGTTACACCCTTAGCCATGAATGGATTTTCAGCTCAAATTAGGAATGATATGGGATACAATGGGGCTTATACTGAAGAGAAACATAATTTGAGAGCACAAATAGAAGAAATCAATCAAAAGCATGAGCATCAGATTCAAGAAATAACAATGAATCACGATGATCAAATGAACAATATGTAGTTCCAAATGAATGAGCTAAAGTCTTTACTACAATGGTTGGTTAAAGGAGGACCTCATATTTGATTTCAAGTGTAATGGTAAAATAATTTTTCAGAATTCATTCAATTACTTAGTTTTTTATGAATTTATATGTTAACTATGAATGTTTTTTGTGTAACTGAAATGTATTTTGTATTGATATTTGAATTTTTATGGATTTGATGGTACATTTATATATTGAAGAACATGGGTATTCATGTTGATATTAAACCCAAAATAGTGTAAAAACGCAAGGCAGGTGCATTTTGGTGCTTTAAAGTGTCACAAAAAATGTTGGTGTGTGCAATGTAATGCCAATATATTACGGCGGTTAAAGTGCCACAATATGCATAATTTTGCCACTGTATTGCGGCGCTTGAAAGTGCCGCAATATGCATATATTTGTGGTGCTTAGAAGCGCCGAAATATAGCGGTGCTTCAACATACTGGCACTTTGAAGCGCTGCAAAATATTGGCGCTTAGAAGTGCCGATCTAAGCGCCGCAAAATACTATGCTTAGAAGCGCCGCGACATACTGGCGCTTAGAAGCGCCGAAATATAGTGGCACTTAGAAGCGCCGAAAAAAATACATATTTCAGCGCTTACGTTAAGTGCCGGTAGTGGAACTGCGACACCACACGTACCGATACTTTATCCGTTTCTTGCGATAAGCGCCGGTATCACATAGTTCGGCACTTTAAAGAGCCGAAAGATGCTAAAAAAAATGCCAACGTTTTCCATTTATCTTGTAGTGTTACTTGCACTGGTACTTATAATAAGTGTAATTTTTACATGATTTTTATTACTCGTTTACTTATTAAAATTGTTCGTTTTCCTTTATTTCTTTTGATTTGATTTTTATTTATTTTATTTGCTTGTGCTGCATTTTTTCCTATTTTGTGTTATATTTTCTTTTAGTTACTTTCCTATTTCATGTTTTCCTAGTAGTAGAAGTATTTCCCATTTCGGTGTCTTTCCTTTTCCTAGGCTGCACTTTTTCTTGTTTTGTCTTATATTTCCTTTTAGTTACTTTCCTATTTCATGTTTTCCTAGTAGTAGAAGTATTTCCTATTTCAGTGTCTTTCTTTTTCCTAGAAGGAGTAGTATTATTGTATTTTCCTTTTCCTTTCTATGAGTTTGCCTATATAAGGCCGGCTGGCCTTGCCTTGTAAACATAACAGATTTTTCCTAGACAAGAGAATAAAGAGAGAAGAGAAGGAGGGCGGCTGCCAAGTCTCAATGAAGAGAGATCTTCAACAATCTTAAATGCTTCATCAACTTATTTCAAGCAAAAGAGTTTTATTCTCTTCTCTTTAGTTTCATTTTGATGCATTCTAATAAGAACATGGTTGATTTTAGATTTGTTATGAACTAATTTTATTTTTCTAGGCCTTTGATGTAGTCTAGCTTTGAACACACAATTTAAATTCCAAGTTATTTTATTCAATTTTTTTATGTTGAGTGTTTATCCTTAATCTTATTGCTTACAACTTTCTGGCCAATTATTGTTTGATTTATTGAATCATAATGAAACCGGGAGGTAATTTGTGGTTAGAAGCTTTTAGGATTAAACACCATTAGTTAAGCAAAAGATAGAGATACTTTACCTCAATTAGTGTGATTTTAGATTAAGAAAAATCCAAAGAACTTAATAAATCTTCAAACAATTTAATTTATATAGAGATATGATGAATTATTAGGTGGAGATATTTCTAATGTTATTCGGGAGAAAACATTGATTAATTAACAGATTTATTTTTCATCAACTTGAAAAATTGGAATTTTATAACAAGGAATAATAAATTGTGTGGGATTAGCTAGGTGAAATCAAAAGCTCTAGATTATTTTTATTATCTCTACAACCTTAAGTTTTATTTTCCTTTTTTTAATTTAACTTTGTCAAGAACTTTAGTTTAATTTAGGTGGTAAAGTCAATAACATTTCGGTTTTATTTCCAAATAGTAAATAATTTGGTAAATTTCAATTATCAATAGCATAATTAGTCCTTATGGATTCGACACTTTTTTTTCTTTAAAACTTTGCTAGTTGCGATTTTGTTCACTTGCAAATATTTTCACATCAAGTTTTTGACGCCGTTTCCGGGGACTAATTATTTGTAATTGATATTGATACTAGCTAGATTAATACTAATTTGGATTTTTTTTAGATTGGTGATTAGATCTCAGTTTTGATTTTCTTTTATTTTTATTTCAGGATTTAGAACTGTATGCCCGACTAAACCATTAGAGTCTACACTTTTTGATCTCGAGATTGAGAGAACTTTGCATCAAATCAAGAAAATGAAGAAGCAAGAAGTCACCACACCTGCCATCACTATGGTGGATCGGTGGAATAGAGAGGCGAATAGGGCTTTGAGGGACTATGCTATGCCCTCGATTAATGGGGCTACATCTAGAATAAGGAGGCTGGCTATACAAGCTAATAATTTTGAGATTAAGCCGGCGATAATTCAAATGATACAGCAAACTGTTCAGTTTGGGGGGTTGTCGTAGGAGGATCATAATGTTCATATCGCAAATTTTCTAGAGATTTGTGACACCTTCAAGCACAATTGAGTGACGGATGATGCTATTCGTTTGAGACTTTTCCCTTTTTCACTCAAAGAAAAAGCGAAAGCCTGGCTGAATTCTTTACCACCTGGTGTCATTACTACCTGGGAGGAGTTAGCACAAAATTTTTTGGCAAAGTATTTCCCTTCAGCCAAGACAGTAAAGGTAAGGAATGATATTACCACATTCACTCAATTTGAAAATGAATCTTTGTATGAAGCATGGGAGAGGTACAAAGATTTATTACGAAAGTGTCCTCATCATGACCTTCCGGTATGGCTTCAAGTCCAAACATTCTACAATCATTTGGGAGCTACAAACAAGTCCATGGTTGATGCAACAGCTGGAGGGCTTTAATGAGTAAAACTTATAAAGCAGCTTATGAACTTTTGGAGGAATTGACATCCACCAACTATCAATGGCCTTCGGAGAGAGCAATGCTAAGAAAGGTGGCTGGAGTTTTTGAACTTGATTCTATTACCACATTGGCGGCACAAATGGAAACTTTATATAAACAACTAGGTAAAATGAATGTTAATGCTATTCAAACTAATGTTGTGTGTGATTATTGTGCATGAAATCACTCAAGTATCAATTGCCAAGTAGGGAATCCGTTTGCTCAGCCAAATTCTGAACAAGCTAATTACGTGTCTAATTTCCAATTTCAAAACAATCCTTATTTAAACACGTTCAATCTCAGATGGAGAAATCACCCCAATTTTTCGTGGAGCAATAATCAAGGGGTAGCTAAACCACCTCAAAATTTTCCATAGCAAGAAATTAAGCCAACACTCGACGAAATATTCACACAATACATGCAAAAGACAGATTTGGCGATCCAAAATAATTCAGATTCAATTTGTGACCTTGAGGCTCAAATTGGTTAGCTTTCACACATTCTTACAAAGAGGATAGTAGGAACTTCGCCGAGCAATACCGTTATCAATCCTATGGAACATGTTAAAGGAATAGCATTGAGAAGTGGGAGGAATTGAGCAGCCACAAAGAGCAAATACCAAGCAAGATGAAGCTGGAAATCATATGGAGTCCGAGCCAAAGATGGAGGAATTAGAGCAGCAAGTGGCCAACCAGCAAGCTAGAAATTCTAAAGTGAATAAAGAAGCTTCAAAACCTATGAATTCAAAAGAGTTTATAGCTGAAACTAATTCTCCTTCAATTTATGATTCACCAAATCCTTTTCCTCAAAGACTTAAAAATAATAATAATAATAACTTAGATAATCAATTCTCTAAATTTCTTAGTATTTTTAAGTAATTGCAAATTAATATTCCTCTTATTGAAGGATTTGAGCAAATGCCTAAATATGCTAAGTTTTTTAAGTATATTTTACCAAACAAGTGGAAGTTGGAAGAGTATGAGATAGTGATGTTAACCGAAGAGAGTAGCGCAATTTTACAAAAAAGATTGCCTCCTAAATTGAAAAATCTAAGGAGTTTTACGATTCCTTGCACTATAGGAAATTCTTATTTTGATAAACCTTTAGGTGATTTAGGAGCAAGTATTAATTTTATGCCTTTTTTGGTTTTCAGGAAGTTAGGTCTTGGAGAAGCAAAGCCTACTACAATGTCTTTACAATCGACAGATAGGTCTATCAAGCACCCGCGAGGACTCATTGAAGACGTTTTGGTGAAGGTGGACAAGTTTATTTTTCCGGTGGATTTTATTGTGCTAGATATGGAGAAGGATGAAGAAATATCTTTGATTTTGGGGTGACTTTTTCTTGCTATAGGGAGAACTTTAATTGATGTCCAACAAGGGAAACCTTTTTTGAGGGTTGATGATGAGCAGGTTACTTTTGATGTATTTAAGGCTATGGATTTTCCTTCCAAAGTACACTTTTTTTTTTATTAAATTAGTGACATAAACTTAGTGGTGGTTGAGACCTATTGGGATGGATTTTTAAAGCTGCCCCTTGAGGTGTGCCTTACTCATTCTACAACTCTTGAATATGAGAATGAAGAGATTAGGGAGTGTGTAAAGTATTTGGAAGCTACACCATTATTTCATCCTTCCGTAAATCTGAAATTAGAAGAGCTAGATTCATCCATGCTGACATCTTCAAGTAAGAAACCACCCAAACTTGAGTTCAAACTGCTTCCGTCAAATTTGAGGTATGCTTTCTTAGGCCAAGATTCTACTTTTTCGATAATTATTAATGGTTCTTTAAGTGTTGTAGAGGAAGCAAAGTTGCTAAGAGTTTTAAGGGAGTATAATATGGCTTTGGGATGGACAATCTCAGATATCAAGGGAATTAGTCCTTCCATTTGTATGCATAAGATTTTAATAGAGGATAGTTTCAAGCCGGTATTTCAACCGCAACGGAGATTGAATCAATCAATGCAAGAAGTAGTGCATAAAGAAGTATTGAAGCTCTTAGATGCTGGAAATATCTATCCAATCTCGGATAGTGCATAGGTTAGTCCGGTTCAAGTGGTCCCAAAGAAATGAGAAATAATTGTGGTAAAAAATGAGAACAATGAACTTATACCAACAAGGTCAGTCACGGGATGACGAGTATGCATAGATTATCGAAGATTTAATGATGCAACTCGAAAAGATCATTTTCCACTGTCTTTTATCAACTAAATGTTAGAAAGACTCACTGGCCATGCTTACTATTTTTTTCTAGATGGGTATTCCAGATACAATCAAATCGTAACTGCTCCCAAAGATCAAGAGAAGACTAGTTTCACGTGTCCTTATAGAACTTTTCCATATAAGAGGATGCCTTTTGGTCTTTGCAATGCTCTAGCCACGTTCCAGAGATGTATGATGTCCATTTTCTCTGATATGGTGGAAAAATTTATAGAAGTATTCATGTATGACTTCTTGGTTATTCTTTTGATAATTGTTTATCTCACTTGTCTTTGGTTTTGTTGCGATGTGAGAAGACTAATTTAGTTTTAAATTAGGAAAAATGCCACTTTATGGTCGAGGAAGGGATAGTGCTTAGCCATCAAATTTCTTTCAAGGGAATTGAAGTCGATAGAGCCAAAATAGATGTTATTGACAAACTCCCACCACCAGCCAATATGAAGGGTGTGAGAAGTTTCTTGGGTCACACTAGGTTTTATCGACGGTTCATTAAAAAAATTTCTCAAATTACTAAACATCTTTGCAATCTTTTAATTAAAGATACACTGTTTAATTTTTCTCATGAATGCTTACATGATTTTTCTCATAATGCTAGTGATTTTGGTATAGGAGTTGTTTTAGGGCAGAGAAAAGAAAAAAAAATTCATGTTATTTATTATGCAAGTAAGACTTTAACGGGTGCTCAACTTAATTATGCTACTAATGAAAAAGAATTATTAGTGGTTGTTTTTGCATTTGACAAATTTCGTTATTACTTGATAGGTTTGATGTTGGTTGTCTATACCGATCACTTCGCTCTTAAGTACTTGCTTACGAAGAAGGATGCTAAACTAAGATTACTTCGATGGATTTTGCTTCTACAAGAATTTGATTTGGAGATCAAGGACAAGAAGGGTACTAAAAATTTGGTGGCAGATCACTTGTCCCAGATTGAGCCTAAGGGTGCGAATGATGAGCAGTAGTTGTCAATTAATGAAACATTTTCGAATGAGCATTTGATGGTTGTACAGGTTGTTCCATGGTATGCCGACATAGTCAACTACTTGGTGTTGCGAATTCTACCTCCCAGGATGACATATCAACAAAAGAAGAAGTTCTTCTCCAACTTGAAGTATTATTTTTGAGTGGAACCTTTTTCTATTTTGGCATTGTGCAGATCAGATAATTAGGAGATGTGTACCCGAAGAAGAGATGGAGAGCATACTCCGACATTGCCACTCATTGGAAGTTGGCAGCCACTTTGGTGGAGCAAAAACAGCGGCAAAAATTTTGCAATCCGGGTTTTATTGGCCTTCTATTTTTAAAGATTCTTTTAACTTTATTAATTTATGTGATCAATGTCAACGGGTTAGAAATATTTCTAGGAAACATGAAATGCCTTTGAATAATATTTTAGTGACTGAATTGTTTGATGTTTGGGGGATAGATTTCATAGGTCCTTTCCATCTTTGTATTCTAACAAATTTATTTTGGTGGCTATAGATTATGTCTCTAAGTGGGTGGAAGCTATTGCTTTGCCGACCAATGATGTCAGAGTTGTGGTGAATTTTCTTCGAAAAAATATCATTTCTCGATTTGGCACTTCAAGGGCGATAATTAGTGATGGTGGGAAGCATTTTTGTAACCATCCATTTGAAGCTTTACTTACTAAGTATGGAGTTACTCATCATGTGGTAACACCATATCATCCACAAACAAGTGGCCAAGTTGAAGTGTCCAATAGAGAGTTGAAGCGCATACTTAAGAAAATCGATAGTATCTCACGAAAGGATTGGGCACAACGGTTAGATGATGCATTATGGGCTTATAGGACCGCATTTAAAACACTTATTGGAATGTTACCTTATCGGTTAATTTATGGAAAAGCATGCCATTTAACAGTGGAGCTAGAACATAGAGCATACAAATTTGAGATGGATGAGTTTCGCAATGATGCTTATGAAAATGCTCGGATTTACAAGGATAAAACTAAAAGATGGCATGATAAGTATATTTTGATAAGGAAGTTCACAGTGGGGCAGAATGTTTTACTATTCAATTCAAAACTTCAACTTTTTCCGGGAAAGTTGCGATCTAGGTGGTCGAGACCATTTATTGTGACTTGTATTTTTACCTATGGAGCGATCGAAGTTCATCATGAGACAAAAGGGACATTCAAGGTTAATGGACAGGGGATAAAGCCTTATGTGGATGGAGAAATTAGGATGCAAAATTTTTCCATCAATCTCGCCAATCCTAAATACTGATTTAGAGAATGTTTAGCTATAGACTTTTGTTGACCCATATTTGATTTTAATAATGACAAAACACTACTTCAATTACACTAACAATTTTATTTAAGTGTTTAAGTGGTAAAAGCATTTAGTACAAAAATAAAATGCAAGAACTCAACACGTTCAGACACCAAAAGATGACAAAAAACCTAGAATAGTACTAAGGTAATTGAATCACTTTGTAAATCTCTAAATTCAATCACTTAGCTTGATCTATGGGTCAATTTACAATAGACTTTCACAAAAATAAAATACAAAGAATTTTTGAGTAAAAAAAATTATTTTCAAACATAAAAACCGGGTTGGAGGACAACCCAGTCGACATGGGTCTATATACCAGTTGACTGGAAAAATGGACAATAAGTTCCCAGTTGACTGGTAATAGGACTCAGATGACTAGTAACTTCACCCAGTCGACTGGTCCTATGTTGGTACTTTCCCTAAGCCTAAAATTGGACATTTTTCATTTGATCCAGTTGACTGGTGCAATGACCTAATCGACTGGTAATTCAAAAATATGACCGTTTGATATGTGAAACTTGAGCATTTAAAGAAGGAAAGATAGCACATTCAATTCATCCTATAGCTCATTAATTCTCAAAAGCTTTAAAAAATTCATTGCGAGCCATTCTTCAAGCTCGTTTTTGAAAGAGATATATTATTCATTTGTAAAAGTATTCATTGCTATCTCTCTACCATTTACTTTACAGTTAATTCAATTTATTATAAAGAGATAGAGTTGGTGTAACTCTTAGAGCGTTTAGGATTAAACACTTTATTGTAACTTCTGTGAGGAAGAGATTGTTTGCATATTCTCTTCCTTAACTCCTTTATTTATAAGCATATTTTTTTTATTGTGTGCTTTGTTTATTGAACTATTTTAAATACTTGAAAGTTAATTAGCAAAAATGTTTTTAAAACTCAATTCACTCCCCTCTTGGGTTTGAACGTCGATTTACAATTGGTATCAGAGCTTTGTACTCAATTTCAAGCTTAAAATCCTTGAGTTTGTCCAATGGCATCTAATAGCTATACTGAAGGAAATTCCCATACTAGGTCTTCTTTATTCAATGGCTCCAACTATAACTACTGGAAAAATAGAATGAAAATCTTTGTCGAAGGACAAGATTACAATCTATAAAGAGTCATTGAAGAATGACCTAGAATTCCTACAAAGAAAATAACCATTGGAGAGATCAATCATACATTGCCTAAACTCAAAACAGAGTTTAATGAGGAGGATTGTAGAATGATGTCTCTGAATAGTGGAGAAACTAGCGTGTTACATTGTGCTTTAGATATTGCTGAATACATTAAAATTTCTGTATGTATTTCAGCTAAAGAAATTTGGGATAAATTACAAGTTACATATGAAGGCACTAGCGAAGTGAAAAAATCAAAAAACAATTATATGCTAGAATCCGAATATGAATCTTTCAAAATGTCTCCCAATGAAACTATTTCTCAAATGCACTCACGTTTTACCACCATTGTTAATGTTTTAAAGCTTCTTGGTAGGAACATTGAGGAATTTCAACTAACGAGGAAGATCTTAAGGTCTTTTCCATCCACTTGGAAAGCAAAGAAGACGGCCATAATGGAGGCCAAAGATCTCAACAAACTTGATGTCGAAACACTCTTCGGATCACTATTGACATACGAGATGGAAGAAATGAATCTCGTTGTCAATGATGATGAGAAGAAGAAAAATTAGATTACTCTCAATGCCTCTACAAGCAACAAAGAGGAAGAGAAAGAAGAAGAGAATGAGAGCAACGAAGAAGATTGTGAGATGGTATTAATCACTAAGAGGATTCACAAGTTCTTGAAAAAGAACAAGAAACCTTACACAAAGGATTCCACTCCAAAAAGGGAACCTCTTATGTGTTTCGATTGCAAGAAGCTCAGTCACATTAAGGCCGATTACCCAACAATGAGCAAATAATATAAGAGCTTTAAAAAAGGCCATGATTGCAATGACATGGAGTGATGATGAAAAAGAAGAAACTTCAGACAATGAAGTTGGATACAAGGAGATTGCCAACCTATGCTTGATGGAAATCGACGATGAAAATGAGGTATCAATTTCTTTCCCTTCTAATAATAACAACATTGTTAGTAGTGGTGAAGAATTAATTGAAGTAATAAATGAGATGCATGAAGAATTGAAGAAATTCGATTCTAGAAATGTGGCCCTCAAGAAGAAAGTCTCATCTCTTTCTAAAGATATGGAAGGCTCAAAGGAAGAAAAAGAAAAACTATCTTCCATGCTTTATAACTCTTCACAAGATTTTCTAAAAAATGAAAATGATATTTTAAAGAAGAAAATAATGGAATTGAATAACAATATATCTAGACTTATGCTTGGAAAAGAAAAGCTAGATGAAGTGCTATCTTTCCAAAGGTTAAGTGGAGGAAAATCCAGCTTGGGTTATTCTTCATTAGGCAAGCAAAAGTTAAAAGAGACTTTGTTCATAAAAGCAACATTTGTGAATGAAGCCTCCATCTCCAAGGAAACTAGTAAGATTAAAAGTACTCCCTCAATATATGCTAGTCAGTCTAAGAATGCAAACTTAAATCATAATCCATATACTAACTATAAACATCCTAGACATATACATGCATATTGTATGCTCACGTAAGAAATTCAAATGCTAAGAATAATTATTCAAGGAATGCACATACTAGAAACTCACATCCTAGGAATTACTATCATGTATATCCTAGAGATAGAATGTATGTCCATAATTTGCATACTACAAGTGCACATCCTATAAATTACCATCATACATTTCCTAGAGATAACATGTGTGTTCATAATTTTCATAATAGAAACATGTATCCATTAATCGTGTTTTATATGTGCAAGGCCTTAAGCCAGATTTACTTAGTATTAGTCAACTATGTGACAAAGGCAACAAAGTCATATTTGAAACCTCTCATTGTCTAGTTATAGACATAAAAAGTAACAAGATTAAGTTTGTTAGCTATAGACACGAAAATATCTATATAGTTGATTTAAAATCTTTGCATTCGGCAAATGAAAAATGTTTTCCCGCTTTTAGTGAAAACCTATGGCTTTGGCATAGAAGACTTGGCCATGTGAACATGGATTTGCTCAAAATTATTTCAAGAAAAGATTTAGTCATTGGACTTCCAAAAATCAAATTTAAAAAAGACAAGGTATGTGATGTTTGTCAAATGAAAAAACAAACAAGAATTTATTTTAAATCAAAAAATATAATCTCAACCTCTAGACCATTGGAACTTTTGCATATGGACTTGTTTGGTTCAATAAGAACCATTAGTCTAGGTGGCCATCAATATGCTCTTGTTAATGTTGATGATTATTCAAGTTATGCCTTTGTTATTTTTATTGCTTACAAGGATGAAGCAATGTAAAGAATTTGTGAACTTTTGCAAGAAGCTTCAAAATGAAAAAGATATTTCTATTTCAAGTATTAGAAGTGACCATGGAAAAGAATTTGAAGACCAAAGCTTTTCGAAAAATTGTTATCAAGGAATTGATCACAATTTTTCAACACCTAGAACTCCTTAACAAAATGCAGTTGTTGAGAGGAAAATAGAGTTCTAGAAGAATTTTCTAGAATAATGCTTTGTGAAAATAGTTTTCCAAAATATTTTTGGGTGGAAACCGTAAACACTTCTTGCTATGTTTTAAATAGAGTATTAATTAGGTCTATGGTTGATAAAACTCCATATGAACCATGGAAATGTAGAAAGCCTAATATCTCTTATTTTTGTGTTTTTTGTTGCAAGTGCTTCATCCTAAATAACAATAAAACTAATTTGGGTAAATTTGACTCAAAGATCGATGAAGGCATATTCTTAGGATATTCAACCTATAGTAAAGCTTGTAGAGTCTTTAACAAAAGAACTCTAGTGGTTGAAGAATCTGTACATGTTTCCTTTGATGAGTCTAACCCAATTAGTAGTAGAGTAGTTTCTTTTAATGATGATGCATATTTTATTCCAAGAATGGAAACACCTACCCCCATTGTTGACCTAAAGGAGAGCCAACCTTAAACAAGTCAAGAGGTAGATGCTATCAATCTTGATCAACCATCTACAAGTCAACAAGAGGATGGTCTTCTCAAAGATTGGAAGTGTGTGAATTATCATCCTATCGATTAAGTGATTGGTGATCCTTCACAAGGGGTAAGAACTCGATCCTCTATACGAACTATTTGCAATTGTGTAACTTATTTATCTCAAGTAGAACCTAAAACTTTTGTAGAAGCCGAAAAAGATATTGATTGGATAAATGCTATGCAAGAAGAATTAAATCAATTTGAAAGGAACAAAGTATGGAATCCAGTTCCTAGACCAAAGAATCACACAATAATAGAAACCAAATGGGTATATAGAAATAAAATGGATGAAAATAGAATAGTAACTAGGAACAAAGCTAGACTAGTTGCTAAGGGATATAATTAAGAAGAGGAAATAGAGTTTGATAAGAACTATGCTCCCGTAGCTAGATTAGAAGCCATTCGTATGTTATTGGACTTTGCATACTTTAATAAATTTAAGCTATTTCAAATGAATGTAAAAAGCGCCTTTTTAAATGGTTTTATAGAAGAAGAGGTGTATGTATAGCAACCTCTTGGATTTGAAAATCCTAATCTTCCAAACCATGTCTATAAGCTTTCTAAAGCTATCTATTGGTTGAAGCAAGCTCTAAGAGCATGGTATGAAAGACTAAGTTTTTGCTTGAAAATGGTTTTACAAGAGGAAAAATAGACACAAACCTCTTCACAAAAATGACACACTACTAGTCCAAATATATGTTGATGATATTATATTTGGTTCTTCTAATGAATCTATGTGTCAGGAGTTTGCTAAGTGTATGCAAGGTGAATTTGAAATGAGCATGATGGGAGAGCTTACCTACTTTTTTGGACTTCAAATCAAAAAAATTGAAAGAAGGCATCTTTATCAATTAATCAAAGTACACCAATGACCTATTAAAGAGTTTTGGGATGGAAAGCTCAAAGTCAATTGGCACTCTTATGAGCACCTCTAAAAAGTATGACCTAGATGAGGAAGGTAAGTGTGTACATACTAAAATTTATAGAAGCATGATAGGAACTTTACTTTATCTAACTGCAGGTAGACCTGATATAATGTTCAGTGTATGTATGTGTGCTAGATTTCAAGCTAATCCTAAAGAATCACATGTAATTTCCATAAAAAGAATCCTAAGATATTTACAAGGCACTCAAAACCTAGGGTTATGGTATTCTAGAAAATCAACTTTTGAGCTTGTTGGTTACTCGAATGTTGATTTTACGAGTTGTAAGCTAGATAGAAAAATCACTAGTGGAACATGCCAATTTTTAGGTGCAATGTTAACCTCTTGGTTGTGCTATCAACCACCGAAGTGGAATATGTAGCAGTTGGAAGTTGTTGTACACAAGTTTTGTGGATGAAACAACAATTAGAATACTATGGCATGAATTTTAAATATATACCAATTCATTGTGATAACACTAGTGCTATCAACTTGACCAAAAACCCTATTCAACATTGGAGAACCAAACACATAGAAATAAGACATCACTTTATAAGAGACCATGCACAAAAGGGTGATATTAGATTAGACTTCATCCTTTCATAGGACTAAATTGCTGACATTCTTACTAAGCCCTTGAACGAAGATAGGTTAGCAAGATTAGACTATTAATGGGCTTAACAAATTATGAAAATATGTGTGTTTGATTGCATCTACATTTTATCATGTGCATATTTGACATCTAGTGAATGAGTATTAACTCTCATTTAATATCTCTCTCACTCAAGATGGCATAGATAAATCATTTCTTTCTAAATTCCAACTTGGAGCTCAAAATTTTATGTTTTATGAAAAACATAGTCGACTAATTTCTTGATCTAGTCGACTAGTATCTCTCTGTACAGTTACCTAGTTGACTAATATGGTCAATACAGTCGACTGGTGTCTCACTGACCAATTTCCCAGTCTATTAGTACCCTGACCCAGTCGACTGGTACCCAAAGAAAAAATTTGGAGCAAAAAATTTGAAATTCTTATGAAGAACCCAATCGACAAGTAGGGTATATCCAGTCTACTGGTATGCTGGCCAAATCGATTAGTATGTCAAAAAATCCCTAAATTATGAAGGACTCAATCGACTGGTACCCTAACCTGGTCAACTAGTATCACGATTCTATATATAGTCATTTCATTTTTCATAGGTTTTACACCATTTTTGAAGAACCCTAGCTCTCTTCTTCTTAAAAATCTTTTATTTTATACCAAAATCTATTGAGATAACTCCATAGAACTCTCAATCTTAATTCAAATCACACTCCTTTCAACTTTTCATGGTTGAAACCTCATCATTTCCCAAAACCTCTCTCAAAACAATTTTTCTTTTCAAAATATCTGAGAGAATCCGAGTAAAAATAACAGTTGTCAAACCTCACATGCCCACAAGGCCTCGATCAAAGAAGTCCTCCGCACTGGACACTAGGGTGAGGGGGATAGCTGGTTCCTAGAGCAAACAGGCGAGGACCGAGCTCGATGATTCACTCTTTTGGAACCTCGCCACCAAAAACAAGTATACCTCAGTCATTTGACATCAGAAAATCATGACGGTTAGATTTGTCGATTTCGATTCTATTCGTCATACAAAATTTGACATTTTCCCCATTTTTGAGGCGATTCACCTAACCTCCCTTATCAAAATCCACCAAAAATACTACCCTCGCCTCATTCATCAATTTTATGCCAACCTGGTCAAACCTAGCCCACTAGCGTTTCGCTTTAAAACTAGGGTCATGGGCATAGAATTTGAAGTAAATATTGACCTCTTGGTCAACCTTGCTAAGAATCCCCGTGGGAGGGGTCCAGTTGAGTCTGGATGGATGGCCAAATAATTTTGATTATGAGGAGGCATATCAGATAGTTAGGGGATACCCTGACTACGTCTTTCGACCCACTACATTTCACCAGTATAGTGACATGCCCCTTGATTCAAGAGTTCAACCTTATAGTGAGTTGAACCATCCACCCTAGACTCAAAAGTCGGGGTTATATGTCTAAGATAGACATAATATTGATTTAGTGTCTCAAAACTAGACACCATTTCAATATTTACCCACTTTTGCTCGCTAATATGATCAATGGCAGAGTGCACGACTCTTGGTGCCTCCCATACGGGATGCTCATCACCCTGATCCTCCAGCACTTCCACGTCCACCTGCCTGCCTCTGAAGCTCAAGATATCGGCCCCAAAGACATTATTAATGTCTCTTCACTGAAAAAGATGGGGCGCACGATCTGGGATGGCATGGTCCATTCCAAGGCCAGAAAGAACATCATGATCGATGATGATGACGACATCGAGGAGGACGACGATGGACCTGATGATGCAGCTTCTCCAACTGCTATGGACATTGATGAGAATGGCCTTAGTCTACAGCATGCTAGATATGGGGGCTCTAGTTCTGGTTAGGCTAGACACGATGATGTTCTATAGGCTATAGCGAGCCTCCAGCTATCCATGTAGTTAGGATTCCAGAGCTTGAGCTTTTCTTTCAACCAGAGCTTCCAGATGGTGCGGACTGATATTGATCACATGCATCACGACATCAGCACCCACAGGGATGACTTTGAGTTACTTCGAGAGCACTTGGAAAGCTCTTTGGTAGAAATTCGAGATCTCCTCCGGGACAGCTCTAAATCCCTAGCTCACTGAGTCATTCGTCTTTATCATTATTGTTATATATATATAGCTCCATGGATGTTTTAGCATGAACATATCTTTTCTTTGTATACATTCATATACTTGGATTGTATTCGATTTTCAAATAGCTTGCTTAAGCTTGTGGTGTATGGATGTGTGTATGTACTTGCTTACTTTTCACTTATTTAGCTTTTAATTCATGTATATGCTTTACTTTTAAGCTATATGGTTGTTTAGTTATGAGCTCTTCTTGCTCATCTATATGCTTTAACTGTTCAAGCTTATTTAAAAACTTATGTTTCTTCCCAAGAAATCTTCTTAACTCCTATTAATGCCTAGTTTTTGCACACAAATTTTTTTATACCTTATCTTCATGTCTATGGTGATTAAATTGCTTATTTTTTATGTTTATACCCCATTTTCTGTTGTTGTCAAAATAGGAGAGAAAAAGAGCAAAATTTGTTGTAAACTAAGATAACATAAATTTTGGGGGAGCATTGCTCTGAATATGTTAACAAGTGTAAAATAGTCTTGCATTGCTTGGTTGCAATTGATAATACTATATTTCAATGCTTGTAGGTTGGTTTTTATTTTTAAAAAAAACAAAGGAAACTTTGTCTAAATTTTTCAAAAGACCAACACTTAGTTTTTAAAACTGTTTTTTTCTCTCCATAGTTTTGTCATCATCAAAAAAGAGGAGATTATTGACTCGTATTTGATTTTAATAATGACAAAACACTACTTAAATTACACTAACAATTTTATCTATGTGTTTTAGTGGTAAAAGCATTTAGTATATAAACAAGATGTAAAAACTCAACACATTCAAATACCAAATGAAGATAGAAGACATAGAATAGGCACTAAGGTAATTGAATCACTTTGTAAATCTCTAAATTCAATTACTTAGCTTAATCTATGGCTCAATTTACAAAAGGTTTTGACAAAACTAAAATACAAAAAGTTTCTAAGTAAAAAAAAAAATATATATATATATATATATATATTTTCAAACATAAAAACCGGGTTAAAGGACAACCCAATCGATTGGGTCTATATACCAGTCGACTGGGAAAAGGGACAGTAAGTTCTAAGTCGACTGGTAATAGGACCTAGTCGACTGGTAACTTCACCAAGTCGACTGTTCCTATAACTCAATCGACCAGTACTTTCCCTAAGCTTAAAAAGTGAACATTTTTCACTTGACCCAGTCGACTGGTAATTCAAAAATATGACTGTTTGAGACGCGGGACTTAAGCATTTAATGCCCCAAACCTACCAAGTTAGTGTCAAACGGTCATATAAGTTCAAGGCTATATAAACCCACTTCAATGAGCATTTAAAGAAGGAAGATAGCACATTCAATTCATCATATAGCTCATTAATTCTCAAAAGTTTTGAAAAATTCATTGTGAGCCATTCTTCAAGCTTGTTCTTGAAAGAAAGATATTATTCATTTGTAAAAGCATTCATTGCTATCTCTCTACCATTTGCTTTAGAGTTAATTCAATTTATTGTAACTAAAAAGAGTTGGTGTAACTCTTAAAGTGTTTAGGATTAAACAAAGAGATTGTTTGTAAGGTTTGTACAACACCTATGAAGTTGCTCGACTAATGATTAAGGGATTACTTCAAGGAGGGTCCTTGAAGAGAGTGGACGTACAGAGAGATTCTCATATTGCCGAACCACTATAAACGGAGTTTGCATATTCTCTTCCTTAACTCCTTTATTTGCAAGCATATTTTTTGATTGTGTGCTTTGCTTATTGAACTGTTTTAAATACTTGCAAGTTAATTAGCAAAAAGTTTTTAAAACCCAATTCACCCCCTCTTAGGTTTAAACCTTTGTTTACAACTTTAAACAAAGCACTTTTTGGGAGGCAACTGAAGTTTTTTTTTCAGTTTCCTCATTAATTTTTATTTAATCTTTTTTTATTTTTGTTTTCAACTTGTAGGTTTGCATAATTTTAGGGGCTGTCCAATGGGTTGCATGGTTGCACTTTCAAGGACAACATTCAATTAGAAATCGGGAGAGCACTTCTTACCTTTTCTCATTCTTTTTCTTTTTTCTTTTTCTTCCTCAATAGGAAAGGGAGTTTATGCTTTAAAAAATTAAATTTTAAAATAAAAAAATTCTTTTTTTTTTGATTTGATGAATAAAAAGACCTATGATAAGAATATAGTTGAAATTGATTAGAATTTTTAGGGAAAATTCTTATTGCTTGAGTCTATTTGTTAATCTCTGACTTGATTTTGCTTAATTTGAGATTTTCTATATTCAATGAATGCTTATCATGATTATTAATTGTTTTGCATACCTAGAGAAATTTTATGTGAATATTGTAAATTTGTATGGTCTCAATCAACTCTAGAACTTGTTTGATGACACTCGAGGTGAAATCCTAGACAAAATATTACTTAGGAAATGATTTATGCATTCTTTGAATCGAATGAGCCTTTCAAACTTACCTATTTATTATCTTTATTCCTAGTCACCCTTTTGAGCTTTGTTGAATTATAGTTTGGCCTTATAATTTTTTTCTTTTTATAAAACATCATATTCCTTACCCTATTTGAGCTTAAATACTGATTTCCTTACCTTTCAAGAGAACTGAGTTTACACAAAGTCAGAAGAGCATGGGCGGTATGAGAGGTAGAAAGTTTACATGTAAATTCTGTTACAGCCCATGTTATCAAAGTCATAAGATTAGGGGTGTGAAAAGTCAACAAGGAGTTGGGAAGTGTTTAAAAAGAGAGAGAGAGAGAGAGAGAGAGAGAGAGAGAGAGAGAGAGAGAGAGAGAAAGATCTTTGAATTCTTAGATATATATATAAAAAAAAAAAAGAATTCCTAGATAAAAAAAAAAAGATCTTTGAAAGAACGATAAAGAGAGGTGTTTTGAGATATTCAAAGGATTGAGAAGAAGTGTATGTGTTAGAAGTAAGTATGCTCTATTTGCTTTGTTTGTGTTCAAAATTAAGTTCTCTTTCTTTGTTTGAATCCTATCTTTTCTATGTAGCCCTCACCTTAGCTTTACATTAGAAGCCTAATAAAGACCTATTGATCCTTGGTAATATTTTTGTTCTATATTAGTGGAGAGTGATTTGAAAAGCAAGCCTATGGAGTTTGAATTATCAATTTAATAACTAGAGATCCGTTATATATTTACTTGTTTGCATAAAATCATCAGGGAAGCTAATAATGAAGTGATAATGATAAGTATGCATGAATGAAAGGATTGATAATGAGGTGGAATTGAGTTTTGAATTAACATTTGGACTTGTGTGATATTGAATGATTCATTCGGATTAAAAACTTCAGGCAATCTTTGAGGTAACAAATTTTATAAAATAAACCAATTCTTATTTTTAGTTGTTTTTTCTCTTTTTCTTTGCTTGAGAGCTAGCAAATTTTAAGTTTGGGAGAATTTGATAAGTGTAATTTTTAAATGATTTTTATTACTTGTTTACCTATTAAAATTGTTAGTTTTCCTTTATTTCTTTAGATTTTATTTTATTTTATTTTATTTGCTTGTGCCGCACTTTTTCCTATTTTGCGTTATATTTCTTTTTAGTTACTTTCCTAGTAGTAAAAGTATTTCCCATTTTAGTGTCTTTCCTTTTCCTTGAAGGAGTAGTATTATTGTACTTTCCTTTTTCTTTTTTAGGAGTTTGCCTATATAAGGCCGGTTACCCTTGCCTTGTAAACACAACAGATTTTTCCTAGACAAGAGAATAAAGAGGGAAGAGAAGAAGGGCGGTTGCTAAGTCTCATTGAAGAGAGATCTTCAACAATCTTGAATGCTTCATCAACTTATTTCAAGCAAAAGAGTTTTATTCTCTTCTCTTTAGTTTTCTTTTGATGCAATCAAATAAAAACATGGTTGATTTCAGATTTGTTATGAACTGAATTTATTTTTCTAGGGCTTTGATGTAGTTTAGTGTTGAACACACAATTTAAATTCCAAGCTATTTTATTTCAAAGTTTTTTATGGTGATTTCAGATTTATTATGAACTAATTTTATTTTTCTAGGGCTTTGATGTAGTTTAGCTTTGAACACACAATTTAAATTCCAAGCTATTTTATTTCAAAGTTTTTTATGTTGAGTGTTTATCCTTGATCTTATTGCTTACAATTTTCTGGCCAATTATTGTTTGATTTATTGAATCATAATGAAACCGAGAGGTAATTTGTGATTAGAAGTTTTTAGGATTAAACACAATTACTTGAGCGAATGATAAAGATACTTTACCGCAATTAGTGTAATTTTAGATTAAGAAAAATCTAAAGAACTTAATGAATCTTCAAATAATTTAATTTACATAGAGATATGATGAATTATTAGGTGGAGATATCTCTAATGTTATTCGAGAGAAAACATTGAATAATTAATGGATTTATTTTTCATCAACTTGAAAAATTGAAATTTTATAACAAGGAATAATAAATGGCGTGGAATTAGCTAAGTGAAATCAAAAACTCTAGATTATTTTTATTATCTCTACAATCTTAAGTTTTATTTTATTTTATTTTATTTTATCTTTGTCAAGCACTTTAGTTTAATTTAGGTGGTAAAGTCAATAAAATTTCGGTTTTATTTTCAAATAGTAAATAATTGGTAAATTTCAATATTCAGTAGCATAATTAGTCCTTGTAGGTTCGACACTTTTTTTTTCTTTAAAACTTTACTATTTGTTGTAACTGGGTGATAAGGTGGTGAAAGTTAACGAAGAATATAACTTTCATTTTTAGGAAAATATTTGGAAAACAATGCATTTCTTCTGCGACTTCATTTAGAGTCCTCAAAATCATGATGGCACTTTTGATATATTTTGGGATGATGGCGATAATTCATTTACTAGTCATTGCAAGGGCGGAAATTGCTTTTGGTTGATAAGAGAAGATGGTTTATACTTGAAGAGTATTCCAAATGATTATTTGGATAAGTACTACAATTGGACTCGGTAATGGCTATAAACATCACAAGTATAAACATTGTGTTCTTGTTGTTTTTATTTTATTGTTTGTTTATCGTGATCGTTCTTCTAGTTCTTCTAACAAATAAAGCATATTGCTCATTATTTTTAATCTGTTCTTATTCGACTTATACATATATTATATAAGTTATTTATTTAATCAAAAAGGTTATTGTCTAGCATATATCTATAAAAAATACATGACATAAATGTATTTTTCACCATTCGATGATATAAGAAAAGAGAAAACGAGAAATCTATTTTCATCCCAGAATGAAAAATATTTTTATTATATATCTTTCAGGACTTAAGTTAAACAAGAATTTTTCATTTAACCCGACGTTGTAAATCCAAAGAGTCAGTAAATGGGCTGAGTTGTTATTTCTAATATGTTCTCATCAGTCATGTACAGAAATTGTGTTATGCGCTTTGTCATTTATAGATTTATTCATGATTTTTTTGTGCCATATTATTAATTTGTATAACAATTAGTTTCAAGCATAAATAATTTTGGTTATTGAGAATTAAAAACGGAGTTACAAGTGATGAACACAAAACTCGTTATAAAAAAAAATATAGTAACTAGTTCAACTAAGCTAACTGGACTAAAAGCTTACATTCTTAATAGATTAAATATACAAAATTTCGATTAAAAATTATCATTTTAATATATGATTTAATATATATTTCATAAATAGTTTAAAACTTGTCAAATTTTGTACAAAAAATTAAAATTTAGATCGTAAGTTCAAATTTATCAAAACAAATTGATTTTTTAAAAAAATTAAAATCCTCATGAACCTACGTTAAATTGGTCACGAAAACTAATTATACCATTTTTTAAATAGAATTTTGCAAAATCCAATAGAAGGAACTTCATAAGAAGCTAATCTGAGATGTAAAAACAATTATTTGATGCACGTACATGATTTGTTGTTCCTAAATTTTGTTATAAAATTGGAAAAAAAAAATTATTTTTGAGGTTTCACGATTAGGTTAATTTGACTTTAAATTTTGAGATAATGTCAATTTATCCTTGAGTTTCTTTTTCCAAATCAATTGAGCTTTCCATCCAACTGAACTATCAAGAAGCATGTGAAACACTTGTCATACCCTTTTATTTTTTCGAAGGGAACAAAGTCTCCCAGGTACAAAAAAGGAAGCCCCAACAATACAAAACATAAAAAAGAGGCAAAAGCCAGCAGCACCTTAAATAGAAAAATAGTGGCTGAACCCAAAATATAGAAAGCAGCGCAAAGCACCAGACCAAACACCTAACCCACCTCTATGAGAACCAAAATTAAAGCCAAGCAGTAAGATCAACTTGCCTGGCCTCCAAGTTTTGCCATGGAGTTAGCCATGAAATTACCTTCTCTAAGGACATGAATAAAAGAAACATTGCCAATTTTTCTCGTAAGAGATTTGAGTAAAACACACTTTTAATTTAATGACCAAATTAATGATTGCTGCAAATATAGTCTCATAAAATGCAAAGAGAAGCACAAAGACAAATTCTACGGCTATTGCTTCAGTTAAGATTGTGCCTTTGCTCTCAACTTTCTAACGGCTCGTTTGGTTTGTTGGACCGGAATAATTGGGCCTAATAGAATTGTAATTCAAATTCTTGTGTTTGGTTGTGCATTCATAGTTGATTCCTTTCTAATTCCAATATTTGGTTAGATGAAATTGAATGTTGAAATTATGATAAAATCTATATAAAAAGAGTACTAATACCTAAAACACACATGTTTATTTTGATAGAAATATATATATTCCATCGTTGCTTTGACACATAGCTAAGAGAGTATCATAAAATGTACCAACAAAATCAAACTGAAACACTTGTTAGTTCATGATAATCTTTTTGGTACTTTTATTTCATATTTTATATTTAATTTCAATTGAGGGTTACAAATTCCAAGTCATGCATAGACATGCAATGAAGGGGCAAGAGATCAAATTTAGGGCTTGTTCGGTTCAGTAGGTGTACAGCAGCAAGAAGGAACCGACTTCTTAAATCCCAGAGAAATGCATGCGCCCCCTTTATGTCCTTTATTAACGCAAGCTTGGCTACAGTTTGAGATTTGTGGACACAATCCCAAACATAGAACAGGGTTAAATGCGGCTGTTGGCCCTGCAACTACAGACTTAAAATTATTAGCATGATCAATATCAAGGAAGATGAAAAGAAAAAAATTATATTGTAATAGTTACTAATCAATGTATTTTACATGTTTCATATTTTGCATCCTTATTCGCTAAGGAGATGTGTAATGATTGTTTTATAATTATAAAAGAATTTTTAAAAAACTAAATTTATGTCCGAAATAACAGTTTTATCAAATATTAAACAATTTTTATATTTACAGTAGTTTTATCAAAAACCATTTTAACAAAAAAAAAAATGAAAGTACTGCAATTAAGCCGAATGATATTTTATAACCTGAACTCAAGAGTAAAACAAGGAATAGAATCCTCATGAAGGAATGTTGAACAAGAGATGAAACTTTGTCGCTGCCCATTCTCTTTAACAGTGATTTTCCCTCCTCTCCTTCTTGATGGATGGTTAATGATAAAGCAATAATTTGAAAACTCATGCTAGTACTTATATATCATTTCACTGGAATGAGTAGATCACTTGTTTACTCCTTTTTACTGTTTTTGAGACTTATAAACGTGATTATTTAGGATCTCATTATTAATGTCAATATCTACATAAAAAGTTGACAATTTCTTTTACGAGGAACGTTAAAATATTTACAAGTGAGTTATCTCATTAAAATAAAATAAAAAATATATATAAGAAGTTGACATTAATGATTTAGGATCTCGTCATTAATGTCAATATCTGCATAAAAAGCTGACATTTTTTTCTTATGAGGAGCGTTAAAATATCCATAAGTGAGTTATCTCACATCAGAATAAAATAAAAAACATATATAATAGTGAATTATATACATAGTTTGGATTCAAGATTCATGAGTTTAAGCTTTTGAGTCATATTGGTGTCCATCTCTATATATCAAGCCCATCTTCATATGATCTCCTATCGTATGAAGTATTCCCGATCTTAACAAGTGGTATCACAACCATGTTCAAGTTGGTTACGATAGTGTAACTCCCACGATGTTGTCTCGTGGTTGAGTCTACGAATAAAAAGTGTTTGTGTGCCTGTGAGAACTCTCATGGTTTTGCTTCTCTTGATCGAGTGAACTGTGGTTCTATTCAAGCGGAGTTTGGTATATAACTCACACATGAGGGAGAATTTGTTAGAATATTCACGTGCGAGTCCACACCTGAATGAAATAAATAAATAAAAAATAAGAGTGGGATGTATACATAGTTTGGGCTCAAAACTTATGAGCTTAAGCTTTTGAGTCATATTGATGTCTATCCAAATATATTAAATCGGTATTCGTGTGATATCCCGTCTTATAAAGTACTCCAAACCTTAACAAAGAGAAAATTGATTTTTTTTTATATTTACAATGTACTCAATCACCTCGTTTTAAACCACAAAGATATATGATTGCTTCATTAAAGCTATAGTTAGTTAATTAATTAATAGAAATTAAACCTTAATCAAACTATGAGAAGCATGAAAGTACTCTATATTGTTTAGGCCCTCCGGACCCAGTGTCAATAATTTGGCATGAAAATGTATATTGTATTTCTTCTTCCTTTCAAAATATAATTTCATAAATATATCTAAAACAAATTGAAAAGACAAATTTAAGTGGACAAAAGAAAATTCAATAGTGATTGACTCATCGGTTAGTGCTCAAAATCAAAAGTACACTGTCATGGATTGAAAGAAAAAAAAAAAAAAACAAGTTATGTTAAAATTATCATTGTGAAATTTATTAAATATAGGAGTATTGTATTTTTTTTATTTTTACAGGCAGAAGACAATTAATTACTCCGTATTAGTGAAGCTTAAGTACGAGAAGCAATAAACAACCCCTTACCTAATAAAAACAACATGCTTTAAGCTCCTATACGTATTTAACCATCATTTTTTATCATTGAAAAATATATTAATAATTTTTAATAAATAATTATTGATCATTTATATATTTTATTAATTTTATTTTTAATAAAATCACTGTAACAAATCATTTGTGATGTTTATGAGTGGGTGTTAAAATTAGTAGGCCACATTGCGAGAATATCATTACCATAACATAAAACACCACTCAGAGAAAATCAAACAAACACCTAAAGTGCAAACCTAATAAAATACTCATACAGTGATACCACACTGCGGAAAAAGCCCAGAAATCACGAGCTCTCGAAGAAACCAACCAACCCATCACAAAATCAATTTAGAAGAGAACACCCATATCTAATTTTCTGCTTCTATGGTAGTTGGCATCACATGCAGGGCAGAGCAAATAAATATAGATCATTCAGTATTTAACATATTTTTTTCCGGATTAAAAGCTTGGATTTCTCCTTATCAAAAAAAAAAAAAAACACTCTTGGATTAAAAGGCTGGGTTTTTTTACTTATCGGTCACCTCTGATCTTCCATATAGACTAAGAGACTGGTTCCATCCCTTTCGCACCAATTTATCAAAAAAAACAAACACTTGATAGGATACTTGTCAGCTCTAAGCTCTGTACGTATCACCATGTATCATTGCAACATGTTAATGAAAAAGAAACTAGTGTTAAAATTGACAAATTTTTTTTCCTTTTTTCCACATAGTAAGATGTCAGAGACCAAGAGATGGTCATAGAATACAATGAACCGCAAATAAACCTCTGAGTAATATTGACAAAGACCTCAGCTACAAAAGGCAGCAAAAACAGAGTTTTTAAGCAAAATAAAATCTGTCAAAATTATCGAAACAGCCTTGAGTTTACATAAAGTTAATTAAGTTACCAGATATGAATTTCTAGGGTTTATGATTAATTGCCCCAGAAAATGTTTAAGTCAAAAAAAAAGGGCCCATAAATATATCTTGTGGTCCTGCCATTCAAACTCAATGTATATGTGGCCAACAAGAAATTGCTCTTTTTTATTATTATTATTATTATTAGCATTACTAATGTCCCTTCAATAAGGTGTTCAGAAGTTGGGTTAAGGTTTGAGCAATATGGAGAAATCTTTAAGAATTTCGGACAAATTTTTTAATCATTAATGGGAAAGGAGAAAACAATAAATTTTAATGGTTAAAAATATTTGTAGCACATGAGAAATCTCATGTGCCCGGAATTCATAAAGAATTCCTCATCAATATGATATGTTCCCCAATACTACTTTTAATGCAGAAGGGTAAGGTGATATGGATCAAGATCCAATGGTACAATCACACAGCTGCAAACACATTCCTTACTCCTCAGTGTGTTGTGTAAGAGAAAGAGAGAAATTAAGACAGATGGCAAGGTGGGGTGTGATGCTAAACCACCTGCCTTGATGATTGTTCATGTCGAAAGTCTGCAAGATGAGCTCACGGACTCTGCGTACAGGAAATACACATAAACTAAAAAGTCTTCGGAGGTTGTGAGAATAATAAAGCTAAAAAAATTGGTGATTGTAAATTGTGTTTATGTTCTTTTGATAGGGAGAACCCACTGTATAAAGTCTTGGAACAAAGTCCAATTAGGAGAGTGACTGATACTGAGTATCATGATAGGATGGATATTTTGATAAGATTAAATTATCCAAAAGCTGAAGTGTCATAGTAGAATTAAGATTTTGGTACGAAATTACCCTTTTACCTTTAAAAGATGCCATGTATCAATATGTAATATGAGGAAATTTTTTCCTACATCGATGACCAAAAGAACTTCATCGCATTTGGTGGTGTTGGTGGCTTTGCTAAAGCAGTTGGTGGTGGCCTTAGTGGTGGAGTTGGTGGCATTGGAGGTTTAGGGGGAACTGGGGACTTGGGCTGAGCCAGCGGTGGCATTGGAGGTATCGGTGGTGGCCTTGGTTGTGGAAATGGAAACTGTGCTGATGGCGGTGCTGGCTCTCTACTTCACCCTTGATTTCATGAATTTTGTGCTTTCCTAGCTTCTTTGATTGTCAGTCAGTCTGTTAGTTAAGTTCGTTGTGTGTGACGAGGCTAATTTTCTTTTTTGTTTCACTTATGTAGGAGAGGCGTAGCTATAACCAATTGGGTTATGGCTGAAAATTTGATGATTAAATTGAGAAAAATTGAATTCTAAATTAGAAATCGAATCTTTAAGTAAAAGTTGAGCCATCAAAATTAGATTTTAACCGGTAGTGTAGTAGTTATAGATTGTTTCAAATAAACTGACCCTAACATAGAATTATTTTAAAATAGGTAGCATATCACGTTAACCGTGTAAGTTTGGTCTATTAACTCGCATCACGACAATAATATGAAACCCATGACTTTTTTTTTTATAAAAGTAACTTATTAATTATAATTGAATCAACTAATAAGATAGAGTTCATTATAATTAAATATGGTTTTATTTAATTTACTGACATATAAAAAAATGTTTAATTTATTGACATGGTACGAGTTGATAGATCATGAAGAAATTCAGAGTCTGGTATTTCACAAAGGGAGTACAAAGAGATAGAGAGAATAATTGTATTTCTCGGTGTGTAATTTATACAATACAGAGGCTCCTATTTATACACATTTCTTTAGACAAATTACACCAATTTAGCCTAATCAATTACCTATAATCAAGCCAAATCAATCAACATAATCAATCTCAACAAATCAGTCCTTATTTGCTAATTTGACCAATCTTAAGAGTGATTATCGCTCATCAAATCTATTGTATCCTCAACACTCCCCCTCAAGTTGGAGTGGATATTAATGACACTCAATTTGTTCAGTAGATGGTTAAATGGAGTAGGTCCGAGAGCTTTGGTAAATAGATATGTTGGTTGTTGACTTGTGGGCATGTGAATGGTTTGAATGACATAGTTATGGAGCTTCTCCCGAATGAGATGACAATCGAACTCTATATGCTTTGTTCACTAATGGAATACCAGATTGGATGCAATGTGGATAGCTGCTTTGTTATCACAGTATAGCTTGACTGGTTGTGGATGTGCTATCTGGAGATCTGTCAGAAGTTGCTTTAACCAAGTAATTTCACAATAGGTTGATGCCATAGATCGGTACTCTGTTTCAGCTAAGGATCGTGAAATTGTTATTTGCTTTTTGATCTTCCAAGAAATTGGTGATTTTTCATGTAGAATACAGTATCCAGTAACTGATCACTGATCATTGAGTATCTCTACATTGAGCCCAGTCCGCATCACAAAATGCATGCAATTGAACATCACTGGAACTTGATAGAAAAATTCATTGCCCAGATGATTCTTTGAGATATCGTAAGACTTGATGTGCTGCATCCAAGTGAGATGTTTGAGGTTTGTCCATGAATTGACTCAGAATGTGTACTGCATATGCTAAGTCTAGCCTAGTGATGGTCAAGTATATCAGCTTCCCAACAAATCGTCGATATGAAGATGGATCTAAAAGTAGTTCTCCATCAGTCTCACTAAGAGCCAAATTTGGTTCCATGGGTAGATTTCTTGGTTTAGCACCAATAAATCCAGTTTCCTCAAGTATTTCTAAGGCGTATTTTCCTTATGATAAAACAAATCCAGTTTTTGAGCGGGCCACTTTTATACCTAAAAAATATTTCAGAATGCCAAGGTTTTTGAGTTTAAAACATTCTCCCAAGTATTTCTTGAGTGTTTCAATCTGTTCCAAGTTGTTTCCTGCCAAGATGATGTCGTCTACATATACCAAGACAATTGTAAAACTGTTTTCGTGGGATCAAACAAACATGGAATAATCTACTTTAGACTGTTTATATCCGGCACCAATGAGAGTGGAAGAAAGATTGGCATACCATTGCCTGGAGGCTTGTTTGAAGTTGTATAGGGACTTGTTGAGCTTGCAGATTTGGTTCTCCCCCTTTCGTCCGAAACCAGGAAGAAGGTGCATGTAGACATCTTCATCGAGGTCTCCATGCAGAAAGGCATTATTAACATCAAGTTGATGGAGATGCCAATTTTTTGCAACAACATGGGCGAGAACAGTGCGAACAGTAACCATTTTGGAAATAGGAGCAAAGGTTTCAGAGTAATCGATACCTTCCTTCTGATTGTAGCCTTTGGCAACGAGGCGAGCCTTATAACGTTCCAAAGAGCCATCTGGATTGTGTTTGATTTTGTACACCCATTTGCAACCAATGGGTTTCTTGTGGGGTGGAAGAGGAGTCAAAATCCAAGTATGGTTGGCTTCCAATGCATTAATTTTAGCATGCATGGCATCATGCCACTTAGGATCCTGCATAGCCCACAAGAATGAATTGGGTTCTTATGCAAGGGAGATAGTAGTGGTGAAGGCACAGTGTGTAGGAGAAAGAGAATCATAAGAAAAGAAATTAGAGAAAGGATAGATAGTACCTAAGGTGTGGACCAACACTGAGTCAAATGGTGGGATAGACCGAGACGGGAGTGCTTGTTCAACATGGAAATCCTGTAAGAAGGCAGGTGGCTGGATCTGACATCTGGATCTCCGAACTTGTACAGGCAGGGTAGGAGAAGGGGAATATCATTAGGTGGGGAAGTATGTGGCTGGGTGTAGGGTTTAGAAAGAAGATCTAGAGAGTTAATAGGATGAGGTAAAACATTAGAGGGTGACTCTAAGGTACTTTGGCTAAAAGGAAATTGATCCTCATAAAAAACCACATCACGGGATACAAAGGTTTGGTGAGTTGCAAGATCATATAACTCATAACTTTTTTGTCCGTATGGATAGCCAAAGAAGACACAACGGGTCACACGGGAATCAAATTTTGAAGGATGGATGAAGTGAATGGAGGCATAACAAAGACATCCAAAGACTCGAAGATAGTCGTATTTACGTGGGGTATTGCATAGCTTCTCATAGGTAGATTTCCCGCCCAAAAGAGGAGTGGGTGTATTATTTATCAAATAAGTTGCAATAAGGAGAGCATGACCCCAAAAGTGTTTAGTCATATTGGCCTGAAAAAGAAGAGCTCGAGAAACATTTAAAAGATGATGATGTTTACGTTCCACGACTCCATTTTGTTGAGGAGTGAAGATGCAACTCATTTGGTGAATGATGCCATTTTCTGAATAGAAGGGGGAAAGGTCAAATTCGGGCCCATTATCACTACAGAAAATTTTGATCATAGTAGAATATTGGTTTTCAATGAGCCGAATAAAAGAAAGAAGAAAGTGACAGGTATCTGACTTTTGATGCATGAAGTATGCCCAATTACATCTAGTGTAATCATCAACAATGGTCAGAAAAGATTGTGCCCCAGTGAGAGATGGAACACAGTAACCTCCCCCCCCCCCCCCCCCCAAATGTCTAGATGTATTAAATGAAAAGGCGCAGTAGAAGAAATTGAACTGGAAGGAAATTCAAGACTGGTTTGTTTAGCCCATGGGCAAATATAACATGTTTCTAAATTTGAACAAATTCCATAAACATTATTGGAAAGTAAAGATAAAATTTTACTGGATAAATGGCCAAGTCGGCGATGCCAAAGTTAGGAATTTGATGTAGCTACCTGAAAACGAGCAGGATTTGTTTTGGTGAAGTAATACAAGCCATCCCGCTCAGTGCCCAGTCCAATCATCCTCATCGAGCGTAGGTCCTGAATTAGGCATAGATGAGCAGAAAAAATGATTAGAAAATTGAGAGTTTGACATAACACACGAACGGAAATAAGGTGAAAATGAAAGGAAGGGACACAAAGGACATTTTTCAAAATAAGGGAGGAAGAGAAAACAAAAGAACCAATATGGGTTACCACAGCATGAGAGCCATATGGAAGTCGTACAGTACAACCATGTACAGGAATGGAGTAGGTTAAATCAGTGGGAGAACACACCATATGATCGGTGGCTCCACTATCATGAATTAAAAGTGTTTCAGGAGATAGGAGAGGTGGTTTACCTTATAAGGATGACTTAAAAGTACCTACATGGTTGCCATAGATGAGGACTGGGTGACAGTATTTAGCATGACTAAAAATTATTGGCATTGATCAAGAGTGAAAGGAAAACTTCCAGTGGGTGGTTTGTTGTCAGCGGAAGAAACTTGGTGTACACTTGGTTTGGAACAATCTTACGGGAGCTAGGTGATAACCCATGGATGAAGTAGCAGCGATCAACAGTATGGCCCTCTTTGTGGTAGTGAGTGCATTTCGGTTGTGGCTTACGGAATGTTTTGCCATCTTTCGGTATAGAAAAGAGACCTTTGGCAGCTAAGGCAACACCGTTGATGGATGAAGGAAACTAAATGTTCCGTTGGCATTCCTCTTGAAGAACCAAGCCATAGATTCGACTGATTGTGGGGAGAGGGTCTATCAACAATATCTGTGCAGGGATGGAACCAAAAGATTCATTAAGTCCCATGAGGAACTTCATGGTTCGTTGGTACTGCTCGTATTGAGCGATGTCTTCTTGGAACAAATGAGATTGAAGTGTGCAAGATCATCCCATAATAGCTTCAGCTTAGTAAAGTATCTTGCCACGGATGTATTGCCTTGAACAAGATTATGAATTTCTTGTTCAAGGTGATACATTCAAGGGCCATTAACTTGGGAAAAACGATCCTTCAAATCTACCCAAATATCTCGATCAAGATCACAAAAAATAACGCTATCAGAAATATCCTAGGAAAGTGAATTAATTAACCAAGCTTTTACCATATTGTTGCAACGAGACCACTGGCAGTATTCTGCAGTAGATGATTTGGCAGGCTTGGGAATAGTGCCATCAATGAAGTCAATCTTATTTTCGGTGTCGAGGGCAATGAGCATGGATCGACTCCACGTGGTATAATTGGTTTCAATCAATGGCTAAGAAACCAAAACAACACCTGGATTGTCAGAACTGCTGAGATACAAATGGTGGCTTGGATCATCAAATCTTTGAGATCTTTGGGTGTCGTCAACATTGGAAGCCATTAGAGAGAAAGTGGTGTAGACAATGATCTAAAAAATACAACCAGGTAAGTTCCCAGGAATGTGAGGGGAGTCAAAATAGACCACTTAAAACCCAAGACTTTCCTTAGCCAGAGCTTGCCTAGACATTGTATTTATTGAGAGTACTATAAACCCCACTAACAAACTTGTGGCCTCTTTGGAAAAATTCAAGAGAGGTTTTATTTTTATTTTTGGGGAAAATATGGACCTGAATCTGGGTCGGATTGGGGAATAGACCTACTAGTCTAGACCGCGGGTTAGGGTGTGCGGGTCAAGGCTGATCCGTATGTTGGGTTGGTCCGCGTGTTAGGCTAATCCAAGCTAGTTATGCAGGCCTTGTTACGCTGGGCTTAGGCAATTTTGCTGGAGTTTGGGCTGGGACAAGCTTGTTGCAAACAGATTGAATTATGTTTGAATCTAGGCTGGTACCGACTAGGCTTTAAGCAATTTTTAATCGCAATTTGATCCCTAATTGGACTCTGGTTTTCTAGTTGAAGAAGAAAGCTTCAAGATGCACTCCTCGTGTTTGACAGAATATCTAAACCAAGTGGAGTTCTCTGATTTGCAAGTTTACGGAAATTAATTTGTTTCCCGCAGCATACAAATGACTTGTAAGAGATAAGTATGAAAACTGAGAAAATGAAGAAGATTATACCCTCTGTAGTTTCGAAATCCTAAAGTTCTGATACCATGAAAAAATTTAGAGTTTGGTATTTTACAGAGAAAGTACAAAGAGAGAGAGAGAGAAGAAGAATTGTGTTTCTTGGTATGTAATTTACACTATACAGAGTCTCCTATTTATATATATTCTCTGCAGATAAATTACATCAATTTAACCTAATCAATTACCTACTATCAAGCCAAATCAATCAATAGAATCAATCTAAACAAATTAGCCCTTATTTACTGATTTGACCAATCTTCAAAGTGATTATCGTTTATCAAATCTGCTGTATCCTCGACAGATCAAATCTAAAAGTAATTATTCGTTTGAATGCTTGAGTTACTTAAACATGCATAGAGGTGTGCAACGCAAAGGTTCGGTGCAAATTAACAAATCGAACCAATTTGGTAAAGCGATCCCTTTTTATATATATTTTTATGCATTTTATTTATAATATGTATATATATATATATATATATAATTTAATGTAAGTTTATATGATTGATATAATAAATTATCCACTACGGCATTCGTTCTTACACTTGATATCTTTCGCACTATTTTGGTTTTTGCCTTGAATCTGAAAACCAAGAAAAAATTATCAATTTACTTATCTGGCACTGAGTTAGAGCCAGCTGAGCACAACAACCAGATCAAAAGAGTAACTTTTCTTTTAACTATCCATCCATTTCAGGAGATACAACTCCAGAATCCTTGATTGCTAGAACAGAACGCTGATAATGATAGTTTATCTGGAAATTCCATTTAGAGAACCCATGTTTGAACGTCTTTGTCATTCCTCATGCAACACAGAGAAAATGTTTGGGGGTAAAGAGAAAGAGAGGATAGCACAAAATTACTGAAGTCAATTGCAAGTATTATTTTTATTTTTCTGTAAAAATATGCTTTTGTTTCTCCTCCCTGTATATATCCGCAACTGCCTTATTTACTAAGATAATTATATTCGATCCAGAACTTCAATGTACCTAAATATTTTTAATCGCGCGGAACATTACTTAACCACGGGAGTAATTAGTGAGCACAATAATCATTTTCATTCTCGAAGCAAAGTGACAAAAAGACTCCTGTTTATGTAACAAATAAAAAAAAAAAAAAAAAGACTCCTGTTTAAATCCATAAAACTGAGCTCTTTAAAAACCCAGCTAGCTAGCGTTGGAAATTTGGGACACCAAACTCTGCGTCCGCATTTAACTTCCATTTACTACTCACAACTGTCCCTGGTCCACCGTTCTTTTCGCCTTTAAAAGGAGATCCCCACAAATAAAAAGATCACAAGTAAAAAAGAGTGATAGTGAGAGAGAGAGAGAGAGAGAGAGAGAAATGGCAGTAAGATTTTGTGTTAATGTTATGCTACTTGTTGCACTAGTGGTGGTTCATGGCAGTGCAAGAAATGTGCCTAGTGGTGCTGGTCTTGATGACCAAAAGAACTTTGGCACATATGGCGGTGTTGGCGGCTTCTCCGGCCTTGGCAGCGGTGGGCTGCCATTTGGTGGAGTTGGAGGTATTGGCGGGGTCACTGGGCTCGGTGGTGGTCTTGGTGGGGCTGGTGGAATTGGGGCTGGTGGAATTGGGGTAGGTGGGCTAGGTGGTGGTGATGGTGATGGTGGACTCGGTGGGCTTGGTGGGCTCGGTGGTGGATCTGGTGGGCTAGGTGGTGGTGTTGGTGGCTTGGGTGGAGTTGGTGGTTTGGGCGGCCTCGGCGGCGGTGTTGGTGGAGGAGTTGGTGGCGGGACCGGCGTCCTTCCTTTCCCTTGAGATGGTGGGATTTTAGCCTTTTTATTAGAGTTTCTGTGTAATGGTGTTTGGCAGTTGAGTTAATTAGTTTGTGTTTTGCTTATGTGAGGTTGTGAGCTTTGTTTCTTGATGTTTTTTTTTAAATGTTTGCTACTATAAGGGTTTTGTTGTTATGTTTTCTCTAGTGGATAATTTGAAGTAAATTAGTTTATCATGTCTTCAAATAGATTGGTTGCTTCTTAATTTCTCCTTCTAAATTAATTAGATAAAGATATAACCCCATATAAAATGACATTGCTTACATGAAAATGAGTTAAATTAATTTACAAAGTAAAGCTCAAGTACTTAAAGCTACTTAAAAAATTAGCTCAAGCTAATCTTCATCTTAATGACCTGGATATATATAGTCTACCTAATAAACGATTTTTTATTTAGAAGAGTACTTCGCGAGAGATCATGAACGTAATTTGACATATATGGATGAGTATCAATATGATTCAAAAGTTTAAATTCTATCAATTTTAAGTTTAAGCCATCTATATAACTCACTCATAATTTCTATTTCTATCGAATGTGGGATATAACTCGCATGTAGATGTTCTAATAAATCTCTTCATCACGTATGAGTTATGTACCAAACTTCTCTTTGAGTAAAATCACAGATATTATAACCAACTCGAATTAAGCTCTGATATCACTTGTTAAGATTATGAATACTTAACACAATGAGGATCATACAAACTCCGTTTGATATAGACACTAATATGATTCAAACATAAACACCAATATGATTTAAAAGTTTAAACATATAAGTTTTTTAGTCCAAACTATTTATATAACTTATTTTTTATTTTTTATTTCTTCCTTACGTAGATGTCTCACATGTGGATATCTAACTTCAAAATTAAAACATCGAAGGTTGAAGTGCTAAGACTCTAAATCTTGAGAGTCAAAAGTGCATTTAATTCTTGAGACTCTAAACCATGAGAATTGCAAGTAAAGACCTCATGTTGAACAACTCCGTTTTAGTAATGGTGGTCCAGAAAGGCTATACCATCATGGAGTAATATACAGTATAGTACTACAAAATTAAACGTGCATGGCAGATTTAGTGGGTTTCCTCTAAAAGAAAGACAGATTTAATAGGTCTTGTAAAGAAATGCGTTAATGAGGAGACCTACTACTGGTAGCTGCTTCATTGGGTTGGCAGCAAAGATGTGTGTCCAATTTACTAGGGACTGACAATGCAATTGAATGAGTTGAATTGAATCATCAGTGCTTACTGTTTAGGAGTAAAGAGGAAAACTACAACTCTTCAACAACATTATTGTCGTTAGGTGTCTATTTAATTTGTTTGTTCGGGCATGGATAAATGTTTGTACACAGTCAAATTAGATCGATTCTTATTTGATCTGGTCCACGGGATTTAATTTCCTCTCCCTCTAGTAGAGGTATTTTCTATTTTCAAAATACAGAAAATTTCTTCATTTTTTATCTCAAGCGTTGTACATTTAGTTCAAAAAAATCTTGAGACTTTTAAAATATGCAATTTTGAAGAATGTCACATGAACCATGATGAATAAACATATATTCTTTCCCTACCGTGGAGAACAAGCATATAGCTTAATTTGTATCATCATCAAAGACAATCAACGTTGCTTTTTTCTTATTAAAACGATCAGAATCGAGATATTATTCTCGTATGAAAATATATCAGAATAAAGTGAAGTCTAGCTCAATGTTAAGGTTCTGATTTGCCATTTGGATTGGCTAGGGAGGTGCTTGGCTGCTATATGTATGAGGTGGCTCGGCAGGTTTGGGGGTGTTTGGGATTATTCATATGCTGATGTGCATGTGGATTGTGTTGGGGTTGTTAGAGTTATAGTTGAAGTTGTCAAAAGTTCATTCAGTTAATAAATCTTATTATTTAGGACATGTAGGTAGAGTCTGACCATTTCCTTAGCCATTTATCACGTTATTAGGACCAGTAAAACATGGGTTGTTTATTTCCAATTTTATCTCTTTGTAAGGCTTATATAAGCCAACAACTTGTTTTGAATTAAATAACATTCATTCAGATATTTTTCTGAATTGTTTTGTGCTTAGAGTTTACAACAGTTTGGTATCAGAGCCCATCACGGGGCCTGATTGTGAGAGAAAAGAAACCGCAGTTTCTTAAGAAGAGAAAGAGTGAGAAGAGAGAGAATCGAAGTATGGCAACTGAAAATAATTTCGCTCAACCTACAATTCCTAAGTTTGATGGCCATTACGATCATTGGTCCATGCATATGGAAAATTTTCTTCGTTCAAAGGAGTATTGGAGTTTGGTGGAGACTAGAATTTCTGCTGCAGCAGAAGGAGTGGAGCTTACTGAAGCACAACAAAAATCAATTGCAGACCAGAAGCTAAAAGACTTGAAGGTCAAGAATTATCTGTTCCAAGCCATTGATCGAACCATTATGGAGACGATCCTCAACAGAGACACTGCCAAGCACATCTGGGACTCTATGAAGCAGAAGTACCAGGGTTCCACAAGAGTCAAAAGAGCACAGCTCCAAGCTCTTCGGAAGGAGTTTGAGGTTCTACAGATGAAAGAGGGTAAGAGTGTTGATGCGTACTTCGCTCGAACACTCATCATAGCAAACAAGATGAAGATTCATGGTGAAAACATGCATCAAGTGGTGATCATTGAAAAGATCTTGAGATCAATGACCTCAAGGTTCGACTATGTTGTGTGCTCGGTTGAAGAGTCTAATAACTTAGACACCTTAACCATTGATGAGTTGCATAGCAGCTTATTGCTACATGAGCAGAGGATGAACAGGCATGAAGGAGATGAGCAGGAATTAAAGGTGACCTACGATGATAGAATTGGTGGAAGAGGATGCGGTCGAGCTCGTGGAGCTTTTCAAGGAAGAGGCAGAGGAAAAGACAGACAAGCATTCAACAAAGCTATAGTTGAGTGTTATAAGTGTCATCAATTAGGGCACTTTCAATATAAGTGTCCTAAATGGGAGAAGGAAGCGAATTATGCTGAGCTTGAGGAGAAAGAAGAAATATTGCTGATGTCATATGTGGAGCTTAATCAATCAATGAGAAAAGATGTCTGGTTCCTTGACTTAGGGTGTAGTAATCATATGTGTGCAAATAAGGAGTGGTTCTCGGATCTTGATGAGG
>CM043703.1:98820376-98835376 GCA_023935145.1 Bretschneidera sinensis
TGTCCCCCCTCCATCCGCCCTGGGTGTGGATACATTAGTTTTTTTTAATATAAATTGAAATTTTATATATTTAATTAATTGATTTGATAAGAGAAATATATATAATTTGTGATAAAAATAAACAAACAATTTCATAATATATTTGTGAAATTCAAAATTACTTTTAACATAATATGTATATATGATATTAAACAAGATTATATAATAAAATAAAATGAATAATTAAAATATAAAAACAAAAACAAAACGAGCTGCCTTCGTGATAGGCTGATAAGTTGTAAAATTATGAAATTTATTGTATTTTGATTCACAGTGTACCCTGCTAGTGATTGTATTCTTTGGGGACTGATCATGATAAATATACCAAGGTTAAAGTGTCCTTTTTTTTTTTATCAAGGTAGGATACTTTATAGAAAGTCACACTCATATTTTAAAAATATAATTCATTAAAAAAAATCCGAGCTTTCTTCTCTAATGATTACTTTTGATAAAGAAACTCAAGTTCCATCAGTTTATCTGTCAATCTACCTAGTCAACCATTAATGTATTTGACTTGACGGAGAAGGAGGAAAGAGAAAAAGTGGGTACATAATACATATGCCTCTTCATTAGATTTCAAATTTTATAAAGAAGCCTTTCCTTTCTATTTTGTCTCAACCCAAACGCTCACCACTAAATCACATTATCTGTCCAGACAGACCTTAGCCAATGAATAAGCAACCGTATGAGCTTCTCTAAGGATGTGGTGGAAACACGGCAACCTCTTCTGTATATATAGCTCCACTTGATCCAAATTCTCTCTTTCTATAATTGCCAACAAATTCATCATTGCACAATTTTTGTGATTAGAATTTAGAAATGCTGGCAATCACCCATAGCTTTACTAATTTACTAACATATATGCTATATAAATGAGAAAATAGTGTCATAATACATTTAGGATGCAATCTATCCATACATTTAATGTAAATGGCTATTGTTGAGCTATAAAAAGAAGGACACGTAGATAGAGTATCAGGCCAATCTTCTTACTTCCATTAAAATTTCCCGTTATTGCACATCAACAATAAAAGAATATGGGAAAAATGATTTGGACAATCATAGATCGGAAGTAAACACTAAATATGAATTCAGTTTCAAAATGAACTTTTTTGAGAGACATTTTTCTTTTGTAACTTCAATTGAAGTAGCATGAATCATGATAATAATTAATTACCAAGTCTTTTAAGACAAGCAGATGTCGAATGCAAAAGATCAATCACGTGTTATCATTTGAAGTAGCTTAAAGATTTATTAATTAGTTCATATTTTGAAATCTTTGATGCGACAAAATATAATTGATTTAAATTAAATAATGTGCGAAAAATCTATATAGGAATCTACCACTGTGATTGCTAGGACTTCAATTGAAGCAAATATATATTGAAGTCAGAAATGATTTACACCTCACAATTATATGGACTTTCCATCTAAATAGAAAATTAATTGATATATACGGTCACATGCTCCTTGTGTCTTAAATCTTAAATCTTAATAGGGCATGCCCAAATCACTTTCTCAAGTTCATGTGGTATGTCTTTCATTACGTTGTGTGTTTTTTAAACATGCAAATCCTTTTTTAATATTAAAAATTCACCATTCGAAAAGGAACACAATAAGCCTCATCAGCAATTAGGAAATGTTTTGTCTTTTATATTTGAAATTCGATTCAATCTTTTTCTCCATTGATATATAAAAAAGAAAATATGATAAAATTATTTTATAAATAAGTGAGATATGATCATTCTTACACTTAATTTTTTTGTTTCATTTAAAATCAACGTAACCGTCTAATTTTATACTCATAATCATCTTTTTAATTTGATTATATCAAACTAATAATAATAATAATAATTAAGTGTACGTAATGTGCTAAAATTGGAGACACCTTGGATATGTTAAAATTTAAATTTGTATAGGAAAGCAAGAGAAATGTTAAGCTAAAATAAAAGTAAAATTTTAATTTTGATTTCAATTTAAAACAACTTAAAGTATAAAGAGGTATAATTAACAAATTCCAATCGGGTGACTTCTCATTTTACTCTATTTAAATTCTACTTAAAGCATGCCACACACTATGAATGCCATAATTACAAAAACTTTTCGATTCCATCATTTGGGTATAAAACGAGAGAAATACCTGAAAGATGAATACTCATCATACGCTGAGAAATGAAACAGCTTAAAAAATGAGAAACAATCGTATAGTTTTAGCCCTTCTTTTGGCACTAGCCATTACTCAGCCATTTTTTGCCATCACAGCCAAGGCAAGTTCACTTCCTGAATTAGCCAAATTTCATGTGTATGTTGTCAATGGATTGTGCAACAACGAGACGTTATTTGTACATTGCAAGTCTAAAGATGATGATCTGGGTATTCAAAACCTTTTGCCAGGGACCAATTTTACGTGGAGTTTTAGAGAAAACTTGTTTCGAACAACGCTTTTCTGGTGTTACATACGTAAAGACAATGATCATGCTGCTTTTAAAGTGTTTTGGGAAGATGTCTTGTTGTTTCATAAATGTATGTGGAAGAATTGCATTTGGATTGCAAAGGATGATGGAATCTACATAAAGGATCTTAGTAACAGCCTCGATGAGTTTCGGCAAAATTGGGAACCAGGATGGTGAAAATAAATTTTTCTAAAAATTATTATATTTCTTTCTTTCTTATATTTTGAGCAGGAATGGATTTTCAGGGGTCAGAGTGTTCTATGCAAGATTTTTTTCATTTAGACTGATTAACTTGAATCAAATGATCATTACCTCTTTATTTTGTTTTGTTTTTTCTCCTATATCTTTATTATCTCAATTTGATTAGTGATACGAATTATTTAATTTCAAATATTTACCTTGTGATACAAAATGACATTAACCATAAAATCAGAAGCAATTAAAATTCAAAACCCCGTTTAAGATATTGAGAAATGAAATTCACGAGAGAGATGAGAGGGAGAGCTTTTAACAGGAACAAATTACACGAAGAAAAAAAAAAAACCATGTCCCCAAAGTTAGAAAGTCATGACTATTGAACAACTTTTGGAAGAGAATGGAAGGCCTACCTATTGTACATATTCAAGTGGTCAATATTACAATTCATGTATTATAAATATAATAAATAAAATTAAGAATTATATTTTAATAATTTATGTATAATAAATATTAAGGTTATTATCACCAAATAATATTCTATGTTTTGTCATGTGTTTCAGCGTTTTCTTTACATTTTAAATACGATCAATTTACTTTTATATTTTAAGCATTTATTGTCTAATAAGCTTTTCTGATAATAATTCCAAAGAAATTAATACCGACGCACACCAAAATTGATACTCATGATGCATATAAAAATTTTGACAAAATCTTTTCATGTTAAAAAGGATTTTGTGTGCATAGTTATTAATTTTATCAGAATTATCACCATAAAAATATATTTATTGGACGCATGCCTCAAATGTTAGATGTAAATTAATCGTTTTTAAAATACAAGAGTGATGTTAAAATAAAAAACAAAATATAAAAATGTTTGATGATAATATTTTTAAATATTAAAAAAAAAAAAAAAAAAAAAAACTTAGGGACCAAGGCCCCCTAGCCTAATTAAATCCGTGTATTATGAGGAAAGTTATAATATGAATCGAACTCGGGCATCCTACGCTCAACGTGGTTAATGGACTTAATGCTGCTACTAATATTGATTTTATTGACAGTAATGGTGTTTATTAGCTAAATAGAGAAGGAGAAGTTTTCTTAATTGGGAAGAAAAAGGTTGTTGAAGAAGAAAAGGCTTTATATTGCAAAATAAAATCAGATTGATAGGTGACTTTTACTAGTTGGTAAAACCTTTGGTAATCCCACAAAAAAAATTATGAGTGTGAGAGCTACCAATCTAATAGCGCATACATCCAAAGTATTCTTTAGAAAAAAATTATTCTCGAGATTTTACCGTTGTATATATTTGACCATTAATTTTCAATAAGTATTTATTTACTTTTGAATATTATGTTTTGATCCAATTGGACCTTTTGTCCATATTTGTACATTAAAATTTGTATAAGATAATAAAAATTGACGATAGATAATACACGAATCTGAATGAAAGATCCAATTGGACCGAAATAAAATATTAAGAGGTAAATTGACACCCACTACAAATTCATTGTTAAATAGACACAATGATGAAATTTTTATTTTTTTAAAAAACAAATCGGTTCTTTTTCAAGTGCAATGTCATTTAAGGGTATTTAAGTCTTTAACATAAAGTTGCGAAAATGTCTATAAAACTTGCACAACAAAACGACAATAACGTTATCACTTTATAACTGTTGATTAACTGAATCTTGATGGCACGGTGTTTGCTATGAGAAATGTACGGATAAATATTAGGGTGATGAAATTGTCAAAGGAGCAAACATTTTATAGGACATAATCACCCTTCAATAGTCCAGCAATTTCCCTCCTTTTCCCCTTCTCACCTTCTTTCCTGCCAGAGGTCTTCCCTATTACAATTTACAATAAGTTTTTCCCCGGTTTAATCTCCATTAAACCTTTACCTTAACCCAAAAGGTTTCTGATCTCTCTTATGAATTAACCAATTAAAAATTCATTGAGCAAAAAAAAACGAAAGGCAATTTTTCCATTTTTAGTGGCCCATTAAACACACCACAACAAAGGCTCTAAATGCACTCGTGGTCAGTTACTCAATTACTGTAATTAATAGGAGTAGAATGCATGCATCTTCCATCCAGTTATTAAACACAAGTATAATATAAAATTTATGGCGATATCTCACAAACTTCAGTCCAATTATATAGAAAGTCTCCCTGAAAATTAAGTGCTATTTTTTTTCTATCAAAGCGATGTTACATAAAAAATAGAACAATGAATGATTTGAATACAATATAATAGTATTCGTTTTATTTCATTATCTATATTATTAAAATTTGTTTAAATTGAGAGAAATAATCGAATATCTAAATCAGATAAATAACCCACACGTTATGAGAATCGAACAAACTAAGAAGTAATTTAATAAATATGGTTGTTTTAATTTTATTTCTTTAAATCCAGCTGTTTTTGTCATATCATCAAATGCAAAATGAATAAATTACATTAATGGTCGCTGTAGTTTAACACAAAGTTCAAATTAATTTATACGAAACCTATCTTAATAACCACATCTTTCTTAACTTGACTTTCTTCCTCTAGTCACAGTTGATTTAAAAATAAAAAACTAAGATTAGTAAATTAAATAAAAAAAACTTAAACCTTAAGATTTTCTCAATTAAATACTTGGATTGCCTCTTAACTTTAATCATACATAAATATGCAAATTCCGATTAGCACTAGGTATTCATACTACTTCATACCATAATACTGAAACTGAAAACCCCTGTATATAATTAGAACAACTCTAGATCTTTCATTTCCGCTCTTTGGTTTATAGTTTTAATATTTTCTTATTTAATTGTAGCAATTTATTTTTTCCTTGTTGATTTACAAAATGTAACAAACGTTGATGTGTATTGTTATGTTTTGATATACTTTCACAAATTATCGATAAATTAGCATAAAATTGAACATTTTACTATGTTTGGAAATTTGGATGAGAAAAGAGTAAGACATATTTAAAAGGAGTAGATGGGAAGAGAATGTAGGGTGGTTAGCCTCCCCGTGTTTGGATGTTAAAAAAGAGAATTGAAGGGTAAAGGAGTGGGTAAATAGTAGTGTTTCAATTTTGTGTTGATGATGTACATTGGTTTTATTTATTTTTCTTTCTATTATATTTACCTCTTCGATTATCTTGGGATGGTTTAACAATGTTTACTTTGTACTGAATTTGGAATCATCCGCCAGCTTATCATGGTTTGCGGAATGGATTTCCCATTCCTGCAAATCGCTTAGAACTTTGCATCTCATCAAAGTCAATGGTATTTTTTTTTTATCTAATCATCACTAGTTCATCTCTCAAAGACTTGACCTAAGAGAATACCTTAATTTCACCTAAGTGAAGTTTATTGTCCATTTTGAAATGAGCAAAATTTTGAAGTAGAAAAACTTAAATAAATATACTTGTTTGAAAAATAGCAAGCAAAGGTTAAGAGTTCAACGAATATGAAAATTTTGAATCAACAAAGAATAACATCAATTTCTACGAGAAGAGCAAAAATAAAAGAGAAATAGACACTATATATATATATATATATATATATATATATATATATATATTATACAAGTACCATTAATGTAATTTATTCATTGGTTAATCTCAACTTGTATCTCAAGAGTTGAGGAAAAACTTTTGTAAAAATAAGTGTTTTAGAAATTAATTTGAACTTTATGTCAAATTATAGGGACCATTGATATCATATTTTTTTTATTTTGCATTAAACGATGTGGCAAAAGAAATTTTATTTAAATAAATAAGATTAAAACAATCCTATTTAAGGAATTAAGATTTTTAAGAACCCAATATTAAGACAAAACTCCAACAAGATCTTGTGTTCTAAGAACTCAATCTTTATAACCACTAAATTAACATCTCCTCGGTGAAAAATTAAATGGTTTCAATATATGTGAAATGTATATTAGTTGGTTCTATCCATATATAACTCATATGGGGGCTTTTCTTAATTACTTGGCACATTGTTGTACTTATCTTCAAAATTCAATGTTTACAATTAATGTCACTTTTCATTTTATTTCACATTTGGCAACTCAATAAAAAGAATCAACCAACTTGTCACAAGTTTGTGTAACGAACAAACCTTTCAAATTCAATTAATCTACTATATATACATATATAGGAAACAGGGATAAACAGCTATAGCTTTGCAAAATTTTGGTCACCATAATTCGAAGAAGAAAAAAAAAAAACAATGAGGTCTCTCAATCTAATCAGAATGGTATTAATCTTGCTTTGTTTCGCATTAACCATAAGTCCTTCATGTTCTCAGGTGACGTTCAAGCGATGGAACGAACATGTATTCAATAGAATGAGCAAAAACAAGATTTTGTTTCTACATTGCAAATCTGGTGATGATGATCTGGGTGTTCATAATCTCACCGTCGGCAATGGATTCCGTTGGACTTTCAAGGAAAATATCTTCAATAGAACGCTTTATTGGTGCTACATGCGTGTAGATCCAGGGGCTAAACAACATGCTGCGTTCAAGGTGTTTTGGAATAATCAAGATCTTTTTTATCGTTGCGGTTATAAAAATTGCATTTGGAATGCTAAAGATGATGGTGTTTATCTGAGGAACGTCCCTGAAGAATATGATGAGCTTAAACATCATTGGGAATCAGGTCCATGACTTGTGATAAAAAAAAATGGTATATGTTAGCTACTAATAAAAGGAGTTTTTTTTTTTGTTTTAATTTCTTTTAGTTTAAATTTTATTTTCTCCCTTTAGTCTCTTACCCACAACCAATGAACCAAAACAATCCAATAATAATTAAAAAAATAAAAACATTAAAAGAGAAAATGATGTACTTAAATATATTAAAATCACTAAGAAATGGTGAAGTGATTATGTTTTAATTATTATTCAGATGTCTGACATAAGCCATACGTGTGTGTAATACGTGCGAGTGAGGCGCGTGAAAAAGTCTGCTCGTTGCACACATGGTCTAGATAAAACAATTGTGACAATTGCAACTCGCACACAAGATCAACTCATTTGTTATAAAAAAAATAATAAATTGTTAAGTAAATCGTGCATTACACATTAATTTTGATTATAAAGTGGTCCTACCAAATTTCAAAATTTAAAAAATCAAAATCTATGTGCAAAAACAGTGTACTACAAGCTTTACTTTACAATTTTCAAATTAACACTTGATTTTTTTTTTCTTTTCTTAATCCTTTACAAATTACAAGCTAGCTTGCATTGAGTACATACTTTTAGGATATAATTTTTTTTAATGGATCTAGGGTTTGGAATTAAGTTGCAGCAAATATTCCAAAATTTTACTAACTTCTTCTCGCCCTTTTTTTCCTTTTTAAGAAAATAGTTTTTCTTTCCTTATACTATTAGTTTAATTATTTATTTATTATTTTAATTATCTTTGGAATTAAACGAAAATAAAGATCAATTTATTTTTAAATGAATTGAAAAAAATCATTTACAATGAATTTTAATATTTGAATTTTTATGTAAAATTGTATAATTTAATTAAATTATCATGATATAATGTTTGAAATAGATCAAATTGAATCTAATTTTTATATTTTCATTGGAGAACTTTGACATCTTTATTCACTGTATGAGAGAAAGTTTTTATCAATACAATTTTTTCTCTTCATAATATGAAACTTGTTTGCATATTCTGTCAATTTTAATAGGATTTGCATCAAATTAACTCAATTCAATGGTGAATTTATTTATAAATGAATCTCATGATTTACTGACTTTTCAAACATGATAATGTAAGGAATTGTAAATGAATTCTATGAAATTAATGAATTCATTTGTTCGGAACATACACTTAGTGATTCTTAATCAGTGCAAATAACTCTCTTGAACATCATGGTCTTGAAATTTATTTTGAACTTTAATCGATACATGTGCCTGGAGTTATTCGAAAAAAAAGCTCTTAATGAATGTCTGCTTAATGTTTAAAGTTTTGAGACAACATTACCTTTGAAAGGAAAAACAATGAGATATATAATATAATATAATTAATAATTAGTAGAGATTGAGTGGATTTACTCACCAATTTTTTTTGATATTCAAACGAAATAAAGAAAAAATATTTTATATTTCTTTCTTTTCAAATTTTCTACTGATTATTTTTGTAACAACCAATCCTCGAGTAGGCCCTACACGAAGAGGTATCATTACCTTTCAGTCTCGAGCACCCCGACCTAAATGCAATCACATATATTTTATCAAGATTACACACATTAGTTCATACAATTACAAATTTATAATTTCAATACAAGAACCTTAACATTTGACAAAAGTAAAATAAAACCTTCCTCTACGACAATATTCTTTTACAACAACTAATCCTAGTCCCAATTTTTTTTTTTTTTATCCAAACAAGAACTCTCAAAGCTGATGATGCCACCGCCGAAGGCCTTAATTAGGATTTCTTTAGACTTTGACTGTCAAGTCTCCAACAATTGCCTGAAAAGTTAGCAACAATGAAAATATGTGCTAAAAGCTCAGTGAGATGCACCTTACGAAAAGTAGTCGTATTGGACAAATTTACCATTTTTAATTATAACTATAGCATTTTATTTCTTTTCACTTCTAAGTGAGATTTTCCTATATTGTATATTCTCCAAATATTTTCTTTAACTTTACTCTAAGTATATGTATTTATTTCTTACATCGTTATAGGACCATTTAAATTATAAGTCGCAAATTTCCTTAATTACAGATTATATACTATTTTTAGTACATTCACACATCATAATACCAAAAAAACCATATAAGGATCTTCATTCAACCTTTATGAATTTCACAGCAACAATCATGTCAATTCTCTGATTCAAACACATCACATGCCCCACATGGGCCAATCATATCACACGCTCCTCATGAGCCAATTAACAAGCACGCCCTTCACGGGCCAATCCTCATAATGTATGTGCCCATGAAATGAAATGTCATGCTTTTTGATGCAATGCACAAACAAATCACTGTCCCTCACTGGGCTAATATCATCATCACGGGGACGTCTCCCCATGTATTGGTACGTCCAATCGTCATTTCAAATATTTGGAACCCCTCTTGATCGGGGCCGGGTCCTACTCGTCCAATATTCATTCGGTACCCTTACACCCTTTATGGGAAGGGACCTATTGGCCTCACCCATCAGTCGCCCCTCAATAACATATCGTCAAATAGGGTTATAATGCAAATTCATGAAGTGATATGATATGCAAACCACCATTTGCCAACCAATTACATCACAATTCCATAGCAATCCAAGTAATCATTTTCAATACAATCACACGCATCAAGATTTCTCAAGCACAACCACATTAAATCATTTCTTAACTTATACTCTCTCTCTCTCTCTTATATATATATATATATATATATATATATATATATATATATATATATATATATATATATATATTATACAAGTACCATTAATGTAATTTATTTATTGGTTAATCTCAACTTGTATCTCGAGAGTTGAGGAAAAACTTGTAAAAATAAGTTTTTAAAAATTACTTTGAATTTTATGTCAAATTACAGAAACCATTGATATAATTTCTTTATTTTGCATTGGATGATGTGGCAAAAGTAACCTTATTTAAATAAATAAAATTAAAACAACTCTATTTAAGAAATTAAGAATTTTAAGAACCTAATATTAAGACAAAAACTCCAACAAGATTTTGTGTTCTAAGATCTCAATCTTTATACCCACTAAATCAAGATCTCCTCGGTGAAAAATTAAATGGTTTCAATATATGTTAAATGTATATTAGTTGGTTCTATCCATACATAACTCATATGGGGGCTTTTCTTAATTACTTGGCACATTGTTGTACTTATCTTCAAAATTCAATGTTTACAATTAATGTCACTTTTCATTGCATTTCACATTTGGCAACTCAATAAAAAGAATCAACCCAACTGTCACAAGTTTGTGTAACGAACAAACCTTTCAAATTCAGTTAATCCACTATATATACATAGGAAACGGGGATAAACAGCTATAGCTTTGCACAATTTTGGTCACCATAATTCGAAGAGAGAAAAAAAAAACAATGAGGTCTCTCAATATAATCAGAATGGCATTAATCTTGCTTGTTTTAGCATTAACCATAAGTCCTTCATGTTCTCAGGTGACGTTCAGGCGATGGAACGAACATGTATTCAATAGAATGAGCAAAAAGAAGATTTTGTTTCTACATTGCAAATCTGGTGATGATGATCTGGGTGATCATAATCTCACCGTCGGCAATGGATTCCGTTGGACTTTCAAGGAAAATATCTTCCATAGAACGCTTTATTGGTGCTACATGCGTGTAGATCCAGGGGCTAAACAACATGCTGCGTTCAAGGTGTTTTGGCATGATCAATATCTTTTTTATCGTTGCGGTTATAAAAATTGCATCTGGAATGCTAAAGATGATGGTGTTTATCTGAGGAACGTCCCTGAAGAATATGATGAGCTTAAACATCATTGGGAATCAGGTCCATGACTTGTGATTAAAAAAAAAAAAAGATGGCATATGTTAGCTAGTAATAAAAAGTTTTTTTATTTTTTTAATTTCTTATCATTTGTTTAATTTTTATTTTCTCTTTCGTTAGTCCCTTACCTACAACCAACGAACCAAACAAGCCAATAATCATTAAAAAAATCAAAACATTAAATTACTTAAATAGATTAAAATCGATAAGAAATGGTGAAATGATTGTGCTTTAATTATTATCCAATTGTCTAATATAAGCCACACATATGTGTAATACGTGTGAGTGAGGTGCGTGAAAAATTCTATTCATTGCACACACGATCTAGATAAAATAATTATGACAATTGCAACTCGCAAATGAGATCAACTCATTTACAGTAAAAATTTATTAAGTAAATATGCATTACACATTAATTTTGATTATAAAGTGATCTCAATAAAATCTCAAAATTTAAGGAGTCAAAATCTATGTGCCGTAGGCTTTACTTTACAATTTTCAAATTAACACTTGATTTTTTTTTTCTTTTTTTACTCATTTCTTTTCCTTGTTTACAAATTGCAAGCTAGTTTGCACTGAATACGCACTTTTAAGATAATTTTTTTTTAATGGATATAGGGTTTGGAATTAAGTTGCAGCAGATATTCCAAAATTTTACTAACTTCTTCTCTCTTTTTTTTTCCTTTTTAAGAAAATAGTTTTTCTTTCCTTATACTATTAGTTTAATTATTTATTTATTATTTTAATTATCTTTGGAACTAAATAAAAATAAGGATCAATTTATTTTTAAATTAAATAAAATAAAAAATCATTTACAAATGAATTTTCATATTTGAATTTTTATGTAAAATTGTATAATTTAATTAAATTATCATGATATAAGGTCTGAAATAGATCAGACTGAATCTAATTTTTATATTTTCATGGGAGAACTTTGTCATCTTTATTCACTATATGAGTTTTGTCAATTTTAATACGATTTGCTTCAAATTTTGGAATATTTGCTGCAACTTAATTCTAAACCCTAAATCCATTAAAAAAAAAAATTATACCCTAAAAGTACATATCCAATGCAAGCTAGCTTGTAATTTGTAAGTAGGAAGGGAAAGGACTAAGAAAAGAAAAAAAAAATCAAGTGTTAATTTGAATCTTATGTCAAACTACAAAGACCATTGATGTAATTTATTTGTTTTGCATTTGATTACCCTGTAAAAACAATCCCATTAAAAGAAACAAGATTAAAACCCTGTATGGAGAAAACTCTAATGTGAAATGTATATTAGTTGGTTCTATCCATATATAACTCATATGAATTACTTGGCACATTGTTATACTTATCTTCAAAATTCAATGTTTGCAATTAACATCACTTTTCATTTCATTTCGCATTTGGTAACTCAATAAAAAAGAATCAACTAAAATTGTCATAAGTTTGCGTAATGAACAAACCTTTCAAATTCAATTAATCCACTATATATACATAGCAAATGGGGGTAAACAGCTATAGCTTTGCACAATTTTGGTCACCATAATTCGAAGAGAGAAAAAAAAAAAAAACAATGAGGTCTCTCAATATTATCAGAATGGCATTAATCTTGCTTGTTTTAGCATTAACCATAAGTCCTTCACGTTCTCAGATGTTGTCCAAGCGATGGTACGAACATGTATTCAACAGAATGAGCAAAAACAAGATTTTGTTTCTACATTGCAAATCTGGTGATGATGATCTGGGTGTTCATAATCTCACCGTCGGCAATGGATTCCGTTGGACTTTCAAGGAAAATATCTTCCATAGAACGCTTTATTGGTGCTACATGCGTGTAGATCCAGGGGCTAAACAACATGCTGCGTTCAAGGTGTTTTGGCGTGATCAAGATCTTTTTTATCGTTGCGGTTATAAAAATTGCATTTGGAATGCTAAAGATGATGGTGTTTATCTGAGGAACGTCCCTGAAGAATATGATGAGCTTAAACATCATTGGGAATCAGGTCCATGACTTGTGATAGAAAAAAAAAAAAAAAAAAAAAGATGGTATATGTTAGCTAGTAATAAAAGGAGTTTTTTTTTTTAAATTTCTTATCCTTTGCTTAATTTTTATTTTCTCCCTTTAGTCCCCTACCTACAACCAACGAACCAGCCAATAATCATTAAAAAAAAAAATCAAAACATTAAACTACTTAAATAGATTAAAATCGATAAGAAATGGTGAAATGATTGTGCTTTAATTATTATCCAGTTGTTTAATATAAGCTACGTGTATGTGTCATACGTGCGAGTGAGGTGTGTGAAAAATTCTATTCATTGCACACACGATCTAGATAAAATAATTGTGAGAATTGCAACTCGCAAACGAGATCAACTCATTTGCAATAAAAAAAATTATTAAGTAAATCATAAATTACACATTAATTTTGATTATAAAATAATTCCTACAAAATTTCAAAATTTAAGGAGCTCAAATCTATGTGCAAAAACAGTGTACCGCATGCTTTACTTTACAATTTTGAACACTTGATTTTTTTTTTCTTTTCTTAGCTTGCATTGAATACACACTTTTAAGATAGATTTTTTTTAATGGATCTATGGTTTAGAATTAAGTTGCAGCAAATATTCCAAAATTTTACTAAATTCTTCTCTCTCTTTTTTTTCTTTTTAAGAAAATAGTTTTTCTTTCCTTATACTATTAGTTTATTTATTTATTATTTTAATTATCTTTGGAACTAAATAAAAATAAAAAATCAATTTATTTTTAAATGAAATGAAAAAGAATCATTTACAAATGAATTTTCATATTTGAATTTTTATGTAAAATTGTATAATTTAATTAAACTCTCATATTGAATCTAATTATTATATTTTCATGGGAGAACTTTGTCATCTTTATTCACTATATGAGTTATGTCAATTTTAATAGGATTTGCATCAAATTAACTCAATTCAGTGATGAATTTATTTATAAATGAATCTCATGATTTGCTTACTTTCCAAACATGACAATGTAAGGAATTGTAAATGAATTCTATGAAATTAATGAATTAATTTATTCGGAACATACACTTAATGATTCTTAATAAGTGCATAATCGGTGCAAAACTGCAAGTGCACAGTATCGTAGTTTTATAGTAAAGTGATAATAAGAGTATCGTTCTCAGGGATTGGTAACTTGCTTCTGAAAATTACTGAAACTATACTAATCTCGATTTTATTTAGAAAAAATTGTTTGTAATTGCAATATGAAGTAAAATCAATTTAAAGGAAATAATCAAAGGAAAAGAAAGTTGTTTTACGAATATCAAATTAATAAGAGAAAGAACTTCTAGGAAACTGATTTCACTTAATTCCTCACTATGCTTAACTCATCTAGCTAATTAAATTAATCATCTCTGTTTGTTAGTGAAATCTCCAACTTATCCAAAAGCCTCTTTCGATAGTCAATTGGAGATATTCTTGTTCATCATTCTATACAAGAGTATGCAAATTAATTTTATAAGAAAGCATTAAAACCAATGATTTTTTTTAGACTACACAAGTTCATATAAGTCTTTCGATTCCTATATTTACATATGTTGAAATATCAAAGTTCTATCCTGTAATTCCTTCTTTCGACAACAAATCACAAGATCAAGATCATGTAATTAATGGCTAGTCAATTAGAAGCAATACGTTCAAATAAATCAGCCAAACATAGAAGATAATTACTGCAAATCAGCATAGAAAAGCAAGTATAGTTTGAAATTAAATTACAACATTTTCTTAGAATAAAGAAAGTTTAGTTAATGCTGAAAATTAAATTTAA